>PVIR01026188.1:0-24223 GCA_004026965.1 Petromus typicus | reverse complement strand
CTGACGCTTACCTCATGGCACAGCTTAATCAAACCTGTTAATAAGCAAGATAGCATGGGTCGATTAACGTGAGCAATTAGTGAATTTTTATAAGCAACATTCACTCTTTTTAATGATTTCATTTTTAAAGGTTATAAGTTTAAATCATATCAGAGACAGTGCATGGAGTTAATCCAATAAAATAATGGAGTGCAAGATGCCCAAAATAAAAAGTGAATATAATTATATTTCCAACATAATTTACTTATGCATGATGGCTGTCCAGCTTTATTACTGCTGCTCCAGTAACACAAATTAGATTTTTAAAAAATAGACAAAATTGAGATCACATATCAACTTATTCACTGACTGGATGGTATCTGTGAAACCTCAGGAAAACGATTTAACAACATCCCAGCCCCCGACTGACATCTCCAATCTGACTGCGCCGAGAGCAGCGGACACAAGTTGTTGCCTAGGGGATCAGTCTGCCTCCCACCCAGTGCTCAAGCTGCCTGAAAACCACCTTTCCCTGTAGAAACCCGAGCATCTTTCTTCTCATGTGAATCATGTTATGGATAAACGGAGTCAGGTAGAGGACGCCCGTTTGCTCTCTGACGGGGAAAGGCCTGGTCCTCCCTGCACTCTTATCACCCATGTTCCTCTCCCGCAACCTCAGCAACACCGCGCTGTGCACTGGCCACACTCAGGGCTAGGAGCAGCCTGGGGGCCCACCCTCAGGGAGCCCATCCCGGGATGGGCAAGCACGTGGCAAAATCTCCAAATGTCAGTCAGGCACGGTGGGCATGCCACTGATCACAGCACTCTCCAGGCTGAGGCAGGAGGGTCACTGCGAGTTCGAGGCCAGCTGGGCTACACAGTGGCATCACAGCCACCCAGAACTACAATGTGAGACCCTGTGTCTAAAAGATACACACCAAATCAGAGCATATTACAGGAACATGAACTAATCATTTCTTCTGAATGGGAAGGGCAGAGAAAACTGGGGGAAATGGTTTCTGAACTAGTCTACAGAGTAAGGGTCTTCTGGCCAGCAGAGACTGGCTGTGCACAAATGCCAGGTGTGGAAACTCCAGGCGAAGACACACGGCAGGGAAGTGCCAAGGACCACCATGCTGTGTGGGTGTGGAGGGGGACACACAGGCGAAGGCGCCCGCTGAGGAAGGCCCCACTCCTGCTGAGGAGGCTGGGCTTGCAGGTAGGACACAGGGCTGCACGCAGGGCCCAGGACACAGCACGGGCAGAGGGCCAGGCAAGGAGCAGCTGCTGGGTAAGAGAGCTCCAAAGGGCAAGAGAGAAACACAGCCACCTCCGTGGTTTCACAGAGCACCATCAGCACAAAGCCCTAGGTGGGGACAGAAAACCGAGAGGAAGAAAGAAGCACAGAGCCCAGAACAGCACTTGTACAGAGGAGCGCCGGGTGGCAGTGCGGGTGGATGTCTTTGGAGCATGTCCGCAGGCCACGGAAGCCAGGGCCAGCAGGTGGGGGCACAGATGGAGGCGTGGCTGCTACACGGCGGCGGCAGCCCGCACACACACCACGCAGCTCATCTCCACATCCACTCCAGCTCCTGTCTTCGGTCTCCTCCAGACAGTCAGCGTCTCGCACAAAACAATTTTCTTGAATGTCAATATTACACACACTTGACAAATATTCAAAACTTTAGCCTAGAGCAAATCTTTCCCTCTTCTTTATTAGCGATCCCAGCTTCAGTTTAGGTGGATTAGCCCCCAGCGGCGTTTCTTACACTATCTGCAGTGTGGCAGCAGTGTCTACAACGCTCAGTCCCTGAGGGCCTCTGCTAATCTAGTTCTATCAACACTGCGTTTGAAGACAGGGCTACGAGAGGGGCTGGATGAGTTCATAAGGGCGGCCCAACAATCAATGGGACTAACGTCCTAGTGGACAGAGTAGAGACCGTGGACTCACAGTTTTGTTGTGTGTGAACAGGAGAAGCCTTAGAGAGAAACCGGTCCACCCTCAACCCCTTTATCTCGGACACCTGTTCTCCAGGACCATGGGAAAATCATGTTTTCTGGTGAAACCTCCCGGTTTACAGGTTGTGCAAAATGAGGCTGTTCCACATGCAGGGAATCACACAAGCTGAACACCACTCGGTGGGTCTTAACCTAGTTCCACAAGCCAAGCCCGCTGTCCACACGCCTGAGGGTCACACAGCATCTCATGCTTATCCTCAAGCCCGGGGCAGGCAGAGACACAGGGCCTCAGGCCAAGCTTGGACCAACACTGGAGTTTGTCTTGTCATGAAGTATTTGGCTTTCAAAAACTGCACTGTCAGGGATGTAGCCGAGCCAGGCTGTGCCTGCCTGGAAAGCACAAAGGCCTGAGTTCAATTCCTGATGCCTGAAAAAAATTTGTAACATTTAAGCTGAACACAGAGCAGAAAATAAAGGCGTGACTCAGACCCATCAGGCAGCAGGCGCTCGGTCCTCCCCAGCTCTCTGAACGCAGCCAAACGTGGGTCCCGAAAGACAATGGCACCAGTCGCCTGCAGCGGCCGTCCGTCTGCGCATTTCTCTGACCCTCGTATCCGTCTGATGGTTATATTAATGGCTCACAGCTAAAGGATTACTTCTTCAGTTGAAATCATCATCAAACTCAAGAAACACAGGCCCTCAGGAGACTTGGGCAGAGAAGCCAGTGCTGTCGCCCTCCTGCCTGGGGCCCGGCCTCCGGGAGCCGCCTCGCCAGATGAGGACGGAGCCCGGTCATCTCTGTAACGATCTGGCTTGCACTCCGAGCCCCGGGTTGGGTGCACAGCTTCCCATAGAGGAGGGCTCATGAAACAGCTTCTGACCATGCGGAGGGCCTTGCTCATGCCTTCACTCACATGGACACAGGCCGGAGAGTGCCACAGGCCATCGCGGCCCAAGCCGGTGCCAGACCCTGGGAGTCGGGTCCACAGGATCACAGAAAGATCTCTTACGGCCAGGGAGGCTGAGTTCACTGCGCAGGCTGGACTTCACCCTCCTCCCTGCCAGGGAAAGGCCATGGAGTGCTTCTCTTCTTGTAACCATGGTACTCGATGAAAAAGAGCTAAGGCAGCATTGACCTGCAGAACCACCCAGGCCCCCGGAGTGACTCTCCCACAATCACTCCCTCATCCTTCTAGCCGCAGAGCAGGACGAGCTCCAGCCTCTGGTGGCTGATTTCCACAGCCTGTGAAACGTGAGCAGGAGACGCCTATGTACGTTCTCCTCCATCTCACCTCTTAATCTCCTGGTCATGGACACATTCTGAGTTGACTGGTGGCATGGTGTGCCTTTGTCCACTGGAGCTGCCACCACGAGATACCATATGTGCAAGATCAAGGTTCTGGCTGACTTGGTGTCCGGTGAGGGTCTCCTCCTGGTCCACAGAATGCTATCTCCCCCCTGTGTCCTGGGTCGAGGGTGCTGACCCCACTCATGACTGCCCACTGCCTCCTCCTGAAACTATCACACTGGTGACCAGATCCACACAGGGACACAAGCCAGATGGCCGCTCAGTATCAGTCAGGACTCTAGCCCCACTCAGCACGTGGACGCCCAGAGGCATCTGTGTCAGTCCTCCGGAACCAAACTGTCTTTGCAGAGTTGTCAAAAAACACTGACATGAGGTAAAGTTTTATTTCTTGACTCTCAGTTCTGCTCCATCGATCTGTAGGCCTATTCTTCTGCTGGTGTGACTGCAACAGTTCTGTACAAAGTTCTGAAGGTGGAAATTCAAGTCTTCACATTTGGTTCTTTTCTTCAAGACTTTCTGGGCTCTGTCCTGGTCCCTTCCCTTTCCATATGATTTTAGGATCAACTCCAGTCTCTGCACAGTCAGGCACTGTGGTCTGGATCCTGAGTGTCCTCTGGGCGATGTCCTGCACCGTGGTCCACAGGGTGGCACCATTACCCTCAACTCATCAAGATGCTCTTGAGATGAATGAGATAGTCAGGAAACTATGCATTTGACAAGTTGCTCTCCATCAGTGGTTATTAGAGAAATGCAAATCAAACCATAATAAGATATCGTGGACAGCAGTAACAAAATAAAAACCAGTGTGAGAGAGAACGGATACAAACTGGGAAGGCCATGGGAATGTGAAATGGCACAGCTGCTGTGGGGAAGTTTGGGTAATTTTCGAGAAGTCAAGAAGAATTATCATATGACCCTGTAATTCTACTCCTAGGAATATACTCTAAAAATTAAAAACAGGAACTCAAGTACTTAGATATTACTGTTCATTGCAAGATGACCTGCAGCTATACAAAATCAGCCAACATGTGGAAATTGTCCAAGTGTCCATTAGCAGACAAATGGATAAATAAAATGCAATACATACATATAATGGAAAATTATCCAGCCACTAAAGGAACAAAGTTCTGATGTATGCACAATACAGACAAGGCCTTGAAAACACCAAGCTAAGTGAGATGAGCTGGCACCCAAGGACAGATGTACAAGTTCCTTCTTTGGATGCACCTACAGCAGGTAACATCACAGGGATGGAAAGTACAGCTGATGTTAGCAGAGGCAGGAGAGAGGAAATGGAGTTAATGCTTAACAGACACAGAACTATTCTTTCTTTGCATGACACAAAAGTCTCTGGATTAACAGGGCAATGGCTCCTTCTGTGACATGGTACGACTGATGCTCCTAAAATAGTAATTTTTTTTTTTTTTTTTAGGTTTTTTTTTGAGACAGGGTCTCGCTTTGTGGTTCAGGCTGGCCCTGAGCTCAGCCTCAAACTCACATCACAATCCTCCTGCCTCTGCCTCCCGAGTGCTGGGGATGCTCCTAAAATAGGAAGTATTATGAAGTGGCAAATTTTATTACATTAAATTTTATTTCATTTTATCACAATGAAAATATTTTCAGACAGAAGTTCTACAGCTACTTCTGTATCTGATTGCAACGATGGTTTAGTTTTCTTCTAGGGAAGCCTTGTGACTTTTGCCTTGTTGGTGCTATCTGCACAGCACAAGATACTCTTGTGCTACTTGCCTAGTTTGAGCCCAGAGCGAGCACAGCTCATCTGCACTGGGGTACATCTATTAGGTGTCACTGTATTCGCTCCTGGCCTTGAAAGGGAATCTACCTCCTCAAGTCAGGTTCTTATTTGTGAGCCCAAAACAATAATGCTGGCTCACCTGGACAAGGTAAGTGTCTAAGCCATCAGGCAGCTCACATACCCTCCAAGAGGCCTGGAAGAGAGGTCCACACACCCCAGGGACTGCTCAAAATCCCTCCTGGAGCTACACCAGCAAGGATGTCGGAGTCACTGCTGCTGGGCGTGGACTGACAGCTGCGCTCTAGCCATCCATGCCCTGAGTTCTATACGGCGCCGGAACCCTGGGCTCCTTGGCTTACAGCTGAGGCTGCTACTGGCTCAGTATGGTTTGTGTGCTCGGGTCCCATGCCAAGGAGGCTGGGGACAAAGCACAGCCTATGAGGTGGGGGCTCTGCCTAAGGCTGAGCAGTGTGCCCTGAGCTGCACCCCACCCTCACACACACTAATCTGCAAATGCAGCTGTCTTCAAGCCTCTTGGCAGAGGAGGCGGCATGAAGCGAAACACCAGGAATCCAGGGCCTGGCCCCAGGCAGCACCGCAGGACCTGAGTGGCACTAGCCGGACAGAAGAGCGGGGTGAAGAGCTGCTGGTTTTCTCAAGGGATGCAAAGCCAGGACTTCGATCCTGAAGACAGCAGAAAATCAGTGCACACTGTTAGTGGAGCGCTGGGGCCCAGGGCTCCTCAGTAAAGGCACAGTGTCTTCTGCGGGTCCCCTGCAGCCTCGCAGCACCTGGCTGCCACGTCCTTGCGGCCTGGAAACTTGTGCTCCCTGGACAGGTCCCTGTCCCCCCTGCTCCTTCCTCTCACCTCCCACACCAGTTTCAGGTCTGCGTCATTATCCTCCTCCAACATCTGTCTGTCCCTGCTGGCAGGTCAGGGTCCCCTGACCAGTCCTTTTACAGCATAGCTAGTTAGTGCTTCATGTGGACACCAGGGGAGCCCCACAGCTAGGGAGCTGGCCATGTGTGTGAGCATCCAGTGCAAGGCATGGGAAGCACCCAGACATACATGGGTGGCCCGGGGTCACCCCAGAAGCCTGCTCCCCAGCTCCCAGATTCCTTCTTCTCTGGCCAAACGTCCACCACAGTCACCGCTTCCAGCACCCCAGACCCCAAGCCCCACCGTCCCCAGCCCCAGCCCTCCAGGCTGCACTGGGTCACTTGCTCATTTTACAACAGAGCTGCCACTTCCACTGCCAAGCGATGATGCCCGGTGCCTCTGCCTCACTCACACGACAGACTCAGAGTGTTAGAAGGAGCCGCCCCAGTCAGCACGGAGAGAGAGAGCCGACGCCGCGAGGCCGCTGGGCCCTGCAGAGGCCGCCGGCTGGTCTCGCTGGCCATGACAACACGTGGCCTGTAAAATCATCCTCCCCATCTCAGCTTCCCTGGCAGAACCAGCAGCACATTCACTGTTCTGTGCAGTCACCGGGTCTTTAAACAGCATCGCCCTGTAGTAATCTCACTAATTAGCCAGCATTTTGACAATTTCCCCAGTGGATTTGGTGATGTGATGTCTGTTGTTGTCTTGGTGACACATCTGTGGCCCAGGATCACGCCAGCCCTGCACGTGCCTCCAAGGGGCCCCACAGGATGGCTCAGGGATGGGCAGGGGGACACAGTCAGCATCCCACCAGGACTGAAAACCCAGACACACCACACAGGGCAGATTACACACAGTCCAGCACAGCACCCAAAGTCGAGGCACAGTCACTTTGGTGCAAAGGGGCGTGGGACAGAGTGCTGCTGTCCTGGGGACATCGCCACCTTGACACCCACAGCCAGCATGCGCCAAGCGAAAACACACAGGATGCTGCAGGGAATGTTTGGTTAACTATCTGCCACCTTAGGTGAATATTCAACATTTTTCAAAAAGTATTTTAAGGAACCTTCTACTGTTTTTAAAATGTATGCTACATTTTATAAAAGTTCCTTCAAATATTTTGAACATTTACTTATTAGCCAATATTATAGAATGTAACATCTATATTCTTCTTTTGACTGTACTTTAAGCAACACATAACAGTAGAGGTCCCTGGAGTTCTATGAGAATCTAAAATAATTTTTAATTTTTGGGGGAGGTACCAGGAATCAAACTCAGGATCTCACACTTGCCAGGCAAGTATTGTGCCTACAATCCCAGCCCTCTAATATATTTTTGACTTTAGAAATAGTTGGAAAACAATGTGTGTATAAAATACAGATACATGTGCACTTACAGTGAACACCCCCCCAGGTCTGCTCCTTAGTGGGTTGGGGTGAATTTACCAGGATTCAAATCAGAGATTTATGGGCTCATTAGTGTAATGTACTTCTGGAGGAGGCTTTCACATTTTGTCCTTTGGTTGTATATCTGTAAAGATTCAATTTCAAAATACCCCTTATCCAATTAAACTATTACATGTCCAGCGTGCTCCTTATGTATGATATACTAGAGGCTTACTATTATGTTAACAAGAATAGATTCTGTAGTGAGGTAGGTATAAATTACAATAAGCATGATAATTCAGATAATGTATGACAGAATATGCAACAAACTGAACAGAAGACGAAGCACACCGCTTCAGTTCACAGATGAATATAATCCATTGAACCTGCCTGGAAACACCAACATAAATTGAATTTTTCCTGATATAAAAACTTCATTATGAAGCTCTGAGCTCCCACAAGAAACCAGAGCCACCTAAAGGCAGAGTTCTCTGTGCATCCTGAGAACAAACAGAACAAACCTGACCACCCCTCATGCCAACAGCAAACCACAAGTGCGGGGGCCCTGTCCCCTCGTCACATGAAAACAAGGACAGACCGCAGCGTCCACAGCTCAGTGGGAAACCGAGTCAGACATTATGGAAGGGGAAAGGCGGGGATCAGAGACTGGCACTGTGGGGACACAGACAAAGCCTCCCTGAAATAAGGAGCTTCTCCTGAGTGAGGGACGCCCCGGACGTCCGGGAGCCGGGGGCCGGAGGCCTTCGGGACACCTCGGGGCCCGGCTACTTCTCTACCAAAACCCACGCGCATGACCGGATGCAGAAATGAGGGGAACCAGCTGTCGGCAGTGTGGGTGTGCCAGGTCTGGCCTCGCCCACCCGCTGCTAACCTACCAGCTGCTCTGAAGATACAGAAGGAAAAGACAGATTCTCAAGAACAAGCCTGAACTTCCAAAGCACACTCTAGTCTTACTTTGGATAAACGTTTCTAACATTCTTTAAATCACTAGTCCTGGCTTATCCTTTACTCCAACAATTTACTAAGATCTGTCACTTTAGTATTAGTTTCAAAGGTTTTCTGAATGAAGATAAAATACAAGACTCTCTGACTCAGACAAACTGCTCTACCTTCTGCTATAGACACTGACATTTTCAAACACGAAGTTGCAAGTTACTGTACAAAAACATGTAGTGGGTGCTGACAATGAAAGTACAATGTGTGATCTCACAGTTCTGTTATTCCCATGGCAGTTAGAACATCAGAACGATGGAACCGATGTGCTGAAGGGCCACCGGCCATCGGCCACCGCAGGCCCAGAACGGCCCCCACACGGCAGAGGCACAGGACGCCTGCCTCGAAGGGAGGCCCCCACCCGAGCAAAGACACAGCAGCGGGAACTGGAGCCGCCAGGGCCGCAACGCTTTGCCTTTGCTCACACGCCCGGCAGCAGCCTGGGTTGCTTGTTTGCCCTCCTGTCCGTGCTGCAGCGCACAGGAGAGGCGCCCCTGGTGGCTCAGTACATGCCCCTGTACTCCTTCACTTCTCTCCCACCACCTCTTGGTCCCCATCCCACCGGAGGGAGATCCCGTTCCCTCCTTCCTATCAGCTATTTTTACTTTGCTCTCTATTTATTTATTTATTTATACTCTCAGATTCTCATAGAAAAGAAACCACGCAATAGTTATGCTTGGGAGTCTGATTTATTTCACATCACACCATGGTCTCGAGGTGCAGCCATCTTCTACACTTGACTCAGTTCCTCCCCCTTTACGGCCGAGTAGGGCTCCGCCTGGTCAAACTGCCACCTCCTCCTATCCATTCACCCGTCGCTGGACAGACAGGCTGCTTCCAGGACCCGGCTGCTACAAGCTGTGCCGCTAGCGACATGGTGTGACGGGTCACTGGAACGTGATGTCTTTAGCTTTTGGGGGAAGGTACCTCGCAGGGGTGCCGGGCCGAATGGAACTTCTAGCACAGGTTTTAGAGGACTCTCCATTCTGGTCTTCACAGCGCTCCCCCAGCAGCGCAGAAGGTCTGCTTCCTTCCCCTGCACCCTCGCCAGCATCTGCTACTCTCTGATTGTTTCATTTGCTCTGACTTGCGATCCTGACTGTCTTAGAACTTGTTTTGTACCAATCATGCAAGTGATGAGCGTGACGACAGAGGGAGGAGCCAGAGACACTGTCCCTGCCCCTCAGCATCTTGCACTGTGATGGGCCAGATGGCATCCACCGAGCCTAACAGGAAGGACCCACCAGCACCTCCCAGAGCTACAGGCCTCTGTTGCAGGAAGCACATACATCCTTAAAACAGTCATTTTAACATAGAATCTATTTGACTATTTGGGATATAGCTTTATGAACCTGTTTTTGTTTTGTTCTGTTTTTGAGATAAGGCCTCACTGTGTAGCACAGGCTGGCCCCACGCTCATGGAGATCCTCCTGCCTCTGCCTTCCTGGCAAGTTTTAAGAATCTGAAGGTGTAGACCCATTTCCCCACGCCCCCAAGTCCTCGTCACCCACAGAAGGAAAGTAACTCAACTCACACTATTTCAGCACATTTTCCCTGAAGGAATAAAGCAAAGCAACAGAAACCGTTCTTCCCAAACGCGCAGAATCGTGGTGAAGTTTCTGTGCTCAGTCCCTCCCGTGATCCAGTTATGAGCACAGTGACAGAGCGCGGTGCTGCTCTCCCTCCGAAGTCTCATCCCGCACTGCGCAGGGCCCTGTGTCTGTCACCTGCGTGGCTGGGCCCAGCCCCGCCTTCCTCACCTCCACTCAAGACACACCTCATCACCCCCGAGCAGGAGGATGCCACACCAGCGCACTCTGGAGGCGGAGGAGAGGGCTGTGGGCAGCGGAACAGAGCGGGGAGGGACTGAGACTTTGGCCTGGCTGCAAGGGACGAGCCCCATCTTCTCGTTGGGGCTCAGCGCACCCCAGTTCTCCCTACCAGGAAGCTAAAGGCTGCGCCTGCTTCACGTCTGCCTAGACCTTAGAGGCTTATTTTAAAACCCCACCAAGCTCCCAACCCACTGCCTTTCTGCTGAATCACCCCGGGCAAAATGATTCTTATCCCACGGACTCCTGATCGTGTGTTTAAACAAGCTTTGGCCCTAGAGCTGCTACAGAAACTCATTTTTATTAAAAAGCTTTGATGAATCCACAGTTAGCTCGTGCCTTTGCCTTGACTCAGGCCAATCGGGAGCTACCTTTGCTAAAGGAAGAGCAGGACCAACCGCTTGCTACTCCCAATTGGTGCTAGCTCCTGCTGTGCTGCCGGTGAGACAAACAGGGTTTGAGCTGAGACAACAGGACTCCTGACCCCTTTCCATCCAGTCGCTCATTCTAGGTGAAAAACCTCCCTCGTTCCAGAAAGACCAAAGCTGCTCTGCACAATGCCACCAGGCCACACGCTCTGAAGCTCAACAGCATCATGAAAGTGTTCTGCTTGGCAACAGCATGCTGATTTGTACCGAGAAAGTAGGTGCAGAACAGCTGTTAGCTTCTGCTTGTGAGTCACAAAGAGGTACACACACACACACACACACACACACACACACACACCCTGTGGTCTCCACGTTAGACGCCCCGGGTGCACGTGCGAGTCCAACGACACAGGGCCTCAGGTACCCAGGGAGGAGGCGCTGGAGCCCTCGCTGCGCCTCTGGGCCTTTGCCTCCTATGCATGGCAACGCAATGCCAGTCAAAGAACACACATAAAACTTATGTAAAGGAGATCATCATTTTCCTGAGGGAGCTCCCAGCCGTCACATGTCCGCTAACAGCAGAAGACATCTGGAAGGGGAGGCCAACCTCCAGGTCCTGTCCCCAGAACCACAAGTCCACAAGTCTGCTCACCTCAGGTCGCTCAGGGCATGAGACAGGAGCCTCCCGCACTCTTGGAACATGTTCAACCTTCACTTTTTCCTGAAGACATGAGCAAGCAGGAGGTGGCATCCCAGTTTCAAAAGTCGCTGACGAGGTAAGCACTCGACAACCCTGTCTGCCCCTCGCCATCTCTCTCCTGCACCACAGGCCTTTGGGGTTTGCAGACGTATCCTCTAATTTACTTGAACAGCTCGGTGGCTTAGATACTCTACAGTTACCTAAACACTCCTGGTAAGATATCAAGCTCACGAGCAAATTCTACATTATAGGCTGTCAAAGTCGCTTTTCTTAATTTGAAATTATTTATTTAAAAGTTACAAGCTATGAAATGTATGCTTTCAGGGACTCCACTAAGTGGCACAGGCCTGAACCCTACCCTGCTAGGCTGGAACCTTGACCTTTGTCCTGGGGAAAGCTTCCCACCACCACTGGGAAAACCCTGCCAATTCTAGGGGTACACGACACCACCATCTTCACAAGCTTTGTGGACAGCAGCACTTTACACATAATTAATGTCTCTCCAAATTCAATGGCAAAACCTGACTTCTTGTTTGCAGAGCCACTTGCCATTTAAAACTAAATTTCAGGTTAATTGGTATAGGCTGTTCATTCTTAGTTCTGGAAAAAGGAAAATAATTCTTTATTTTCTTATAACACATTCTGCACCAAAACCAAAAGATTTTCTAAGCATTTTTTCCAATTAAACAGAGCAAAATTCATTCATTTTGGTGGACAGCTTTAGGAGTTTCAACAAGTACACCGAGCTATGAGCCCACAGTCACAGTCAAGATAGGGCCCTAACCCTCACTCGCTCCTGTCCCCGGAAACCACCCCAGGAGGGCAGCCCCGCCCTGACTGAGTGGACTGCGGCCAAGTGCCGAGCCCATCGGCTGCCAGCCTTGGAAGCCCTCAGGACAGGAAGAGGCTGGTGTCCTGGGAGGGACCACGACAGGATGGGACACAGCAGTGTGAGGCTGGCGGGGAGGCCAAGGCTGCGGGAGGACAGGGAGCCAAAGAGCCCAGCCTGGGCTTCACAATCCCAGCCACCTACAGCGGCTCTGGTCAGACACGGTGTCAGCCACCCACGTCCACCACTGCTGTCCTGCCTGCACCTGCAGGGGCCAGGTCACTGGGCAGAGGACTCCGCGGCCCTCACGCAGCCCCTCGCAGCGGCGGCCTCACCCACGCCTCCCACGCAGCCCCAGCTCCCATTTCTGCAGCGCCTGCTTCAGGCCAGCATGGGACCAGAGCCCTGCCCGGCTCCACCGTCGGACTCAACTGCACCCGTAAGCGAGTCCCCACCGTGGCAGGACGCAGGACAAGAACATGCTCAAAGAGTGCACCCTAATGTGGGTGGGGCAATCCACCCACTTGGGCTGGCAACTTTTATGTCTGAAGTTGAGAAGATAAACCGTGGGAGACGGAGTGTGGTGATGCACCCCTGCCATCTCAGCACTAGGGAGGCTGAGGCAGGAGGATCGCAACTTTGAGGCCAGTCTGGACAGTTTAGTGACTCAGCAAGACCTTGTCTCAAAATAAATGAAAAGGGGTAGGGAGGGTGGTGCGTGCAAAGGCCTGGGTCCCATCACCAATACCCCCGCAATACTGTGAGTCCAGACACAAAGCTGCGCGGGGCTCAGACGACAACTGCATCTCAGAGCAGATGAGAACGCTGTTTCTAGCAGAACTGGAGGAGGGTAGGCCTAGGATAACTCTGTTTCCTAAGGAAACTGAGTAAACACTATTTTTTAACCCTTCAAATGCCTGGTGCAGACAGGCTCGCCGGTCAGGCTCTAAACCCCGGAGACAGATGCAGTGTAACTTCCTGACAGCGCGTTCATTCATTTTCACCTTAGAAAAAGAAAAGGTTTCAGGAAATAGTTCCGTTTCCTACATCTGCAAGGAGATGCCTGCCAAGCTTAGGGTTAAAAAGAAACTGAATCCATTCGATACTTCAGTGAAATATTCTCCAACACTGATATTTGTAGGATTTTAAGTCATTTCTGATTTTTCAGGGACCTTTTTGTGCAGTTCTGCATCTAAAACAGTCATCTTCTGCTTGAAACTACATCACAGAAGTCAAACAAATCCCCTCAGAAGTGTTCCTGCAGGGAACCTGTCTGCACAGTGGTTTGATCTTGGGGGCTGAACTCATGACGCTGCCAACGTTTGAGTACTTTTAAAGCAGAAAACCGGCACAGTCACGTGCCCACCTCACACTGGGGGCTGTTCTCTTTTCAGTTTCTGATAAATTCATGTCGCAAAGACAAGGAGCTTTCCGACGTCACCAGTGCTGACAGGCAGCGCTAGATGGCAGCAGACACACGGAGTTGGGACGGAGCTGCCTTCTCCGTACTGCAGGGACCGCCATCGACACCAGGCTGCACTCAGGTAAGACCTCAAGATACCTAAAACTCACAAACCTAACCAAGAAGTCAAGTGCCTTGGCCTTGGAGATGCAAGCCAAGCAGAGAGTAAAGCTACCAACTCATCCCATTTCAAATGATGAGCAACCAACACTCCAGGACCTTGTTGTGTTAACAAGTGCTAACCATAGAAATGATTTTAGATATTAATTTGAAGAAAAAATTAGCATCTTAAAATGAACATTTCTCCATCAAGTTGTTAAAATTTATACAAGAATTTACTTACATATTTAAACTTTCTTACTACAGTTTTCCTAATGAAATTTATTTATTTATTTTTTGATTTTTTGAGACAGGGTTTCGCTTTGTAGTTTAGGCTGGCCCTGAGCTCAGCCTCAAACTCACATCACAGCAATCCTCCTGCCTCTGCCTCCCGAGTGCTGGGATTACAGGCGTGAGCCACCACGCCCGGCACTGTGGTATGTGGTACTGGTTGCTGCTGGGGTGAGTCTCCATGCCCAGTATTGTTATGTGGTTACCAAGGATCGAACCCGGGCCCTTGCGCTTGCCAGACAGGCCCCGGGACCACTGAGCTAACTCCCAGCCCTTCCTAATGCAATTTAGAGGCCAAGAATAAACACAAGGACATGCAGCATGTTAGCACATTAATATGCTATTACTGGTAACGAAGTATTTTTAAACCTAACTAAGTGACAGCAATATATATACTCCATGAAAAATAAATGAAAGAATTTTATTTTAAAATTAATTTTAAGACTATATTTACTTTCTTGAAAAATATTTTCAGGTCTAAGAGGAAAAAAATCTCATAAAGAAAGATTACTTTGTTGCACTGATTGTTTTGATGAAATTCCTGTAACATTCTTCTTTTTTACTTCATTGAGGTATAATTGACAAATAAAGACTGCATATATCTATATCTATATATAGATATAGATATATGTGAGAGGTACAAGTGATGTTAATACAAGTAGACACTGCAATATAGTTATGGCACTTAAGCTAATTAATATGCCCAGCCCCTCACAGTCACCAGGACAGTCTGAGTCAATTCCAGCAAGAGGCTGGGCGCACACCTGTAATCTCAGCACTGGAGAGGCGGAGGCAAGAAGAGCACTGTGAGTGTGAGGCCAGCCAGGGTACATGTGAGTTCAAGGACAGTCTGAACTCCACAGCAAGACCCTGTCTCAAAATAAAGAGCCCCAGCACTATCTGACTCGTTTAGATGATAACAAACCCAAAGTTTATTTTCTAGTTTATTTGTAAATGTTCCACTTTTGGATTCATTATAAGACCAGATGGCATTCAGCTGAGGCCTCAGCAACATGAGAACAAAATTAGTTAACTTGCTAATTTTTGGTTATTTCCGATGCATTCTCTGAGGTTGGTTTCACTCCTTCAACTGTAAGCTGGGACCCGCTCTCCAGCAGGATAAGTCGGGGAGGCAGCCCGCGGGTCCATCAGCAAGCAGCAAACCTCCCTGGAAGACACAGCCAGGCCCGAGGGAAGGCAGCAGCTCGTCCACAGCCACACAGCCGGGCCTGGGCCAGGAAGGGCCTGGAGCGCAGGGCAAGACCGAAGGCTGGGGCGCCCAGCGCAGCCGCGGCTGGGGTGCGCTCCCTCTCTGTGAACCAGGGTGCACCCGAGTTTCCTGTGTCTCAAGACTGTCACCGCTCCCTGGTCTTGTCCAACATTTCCCAAAACCTGGCCTACCGACCACTTCCGCCTCCCCGGCTGTGAATTCTGCTGGCCCTTGTGAGTCTGAGTCTTAGAGCTAAGCCAGGGCCCACGTTTAATCAACCCGGGCATCTCAGCAAAGACAAAATCTCTGGGTCTGCAGTGACAGCACGGCCACCTCAGAAGGCGTGGTGCAGCCCCACACCTGCCTCTCCGGCCAGCCAGCCAGCCTCGTCTCGCACTCCCAGGGCAGGAAGTCACTGTGCCAAGTGCTGCAGTGTCCTCTCAGCCCACACAGTTAAACACCCATTCTGCCTACCAGGGCCTGCGCCGGCTCCTGTCCACTGCTGTCTGGAGCCCTCCTCCGAGCCCCACACTCCTCGCAGAGTCAGTGCAGAGTCCCAGGAGATGGGAGAGAGCGTGCACAGGTAAAGCAGAGCGCGTCCCTTCAGCCGCGCTGGAAGCTCAGCTAGGGACCGCAGCGCCTCAGCTGCTGAGCCCGAAGGCCTGGGCACACGAGGTCCGCTCTGCCATCCACGTTAACCATCGTTTTGCTCTATGCCTTGCTTTCTGAGTAACTACTTTACAGATAATGATGCACTCTGTAGTAAATACTGTTATTTTCTTATTACTTTGTTAGGAAATTTTGTGGGTTTTTTCATAAAATAAAAATATATAAATTTCCACAACTATTTTTGTTCTATTTTTAAAATCTCTAAGAACGGGTCATGATATACTTTTGAGAATGATAGTCTTTAGCAACAAAACCAAGTGACTGCAAACCCTTCTGCTCACTTCTGCTCAGTGTTTAATTTTCACTGTGTCACTGGAGTCCATATTCTGAAACACTATGAATAAAAGAACAACCTAAAAAGTACACAACGAGTCTACACACCCTTCGTATGCAAAATGATATGTCTTTTACAAATTACATTCCAGAGTCTGACAGTGTATAGATACCAATAGCACAAGTCACTAACAAACATTGCTTAAGGACCAGGGATTTAGCTCAGCAGTTCCAGCGCCCACCCAGCAAGTGCAAGGTCTCAAGTTCGAGCCCCAGTACCAAAGAAAAAACATTCCTTAAGATCTGCTTAAGAAATCAGGAGCGATATTTCTCTAGAATATACTAAAAGTACACATTCAGTTCGCCGAACTCCATTTTGAGTAGAATGTACCCACTGGCCCTGGACAGGGAGCAGCACGGCAGGAAGCCACATGTCTGCAGCACGATGTGCTCAGGCAACAGGCTCTGCGCACCTTGGGACGGCTCCGTGTCCTCTCGGGAAACGTGCTCCACACGGCCGGCCGTGGGCGGCAGGGCCAGCACTGCTCGGGAGCAGCAGGCACCCACCAGGCGTTATATGTGCACTTACCTCCACCGCAACCACGATCAAAATGAGCTCCGTTTTTGACTCCGGGAAGATTGCATTCACTTGAGGCGACATTCCAATGAGAGCACAATTCGTGACCACGGATATGACACTCATTGTTTCAAAAGCCAGCTAAGAAGAGAAGGACATGACATTAACACTGCAGCGCCCGTTTCCTCACTTCCTTCTTCTCTTCACATCCCCTGAAAGCCAGGAAAAAGCCTGCCTGGGTTCTACACACTCCGACCAAGGACTTCTGAAACTGCTTTCTGTCCTGCACGATCTTCTTCAGCTTAAAAACTGCCATATTGTTTGAAAGTATTTTAGACGCTTTTGGCTTGAGTATCCCGAAGCAGTACGTTCTGCCTTCCCAGCCAGAGCAGCCAGGTTTGGAACTCACCCAGCCCACTGGTAGCTAAGGCTCTGCGGCTGCACTGCTGTCCAGAAGGACCGCCGGGAGCCGTCCACGTGCACGAGCACCGAGGCGGCTAACAGAAGGTGCTCTGCGAGACTGTCCTGCTTGGACAGATCACAGACGGCATCCAGCACAGCTATAACCAAGCTCCCGTTCTACATGGATGCCTTCTAGCAGGACCGCAGGACACTGGAAGAGTACAGGTGCCAGGGCCACGAGAGAGCCAAATGCCCTCATCCAGGACCCTCAAGTCTTTGAGGCAGATGACAGGATATAGGAAGAACTCCCCTCCCTCCTGTCCTTCCCCTGACTCTCCCCTCATATACAAAAATTTAGTTATCTCAGAATCTTTTCTTTTTTTCTTGATACTGGGGATCAAACTCAGGGCCTTGTTCTTGCCAGGCAGGCGAGGTGCCCTGGAGCCACATCCCCAGCCCCTCTTGTCTCTGAATCCTAATTTTGTGAGTAACTCTATCTTTTACTACTTGTAGTAATTTCCAGTTGGCCCTCTGAGTTTTCCCAATCATATGATCCAAAAACAGCACCCAGGAGCCTTACTCATCTCCCATTCATGCCATGTACGCACTCTTGGAGCCTTCTGTGTGATCACACCAGCTAACACGGAGACAGCCTTATATTTTCCTATTTGATAGTACATCTTTTATTTCTTTTTCTTGCTTAACTACACTAAATTTCCAGGGTTACACTGAATAAAAGAAGGAAGGCTGGATGGACATATTGACATCGTTCCCAATGTTAGAAGGGAAACATTTGTTCTTTCACAGAGAACGTTAAGCTTACAGTTTTTAAATAGATGTTCTTTACCAAACTGAAGTATTCCTACTCTTCAGAAAGTTAAAAATTGAATGCCTGTTGGATTCTGCCAAATGTTTTATCTGCATACATCAATATCACAATGTGATTTTGTTTTTTAGATGATTACGTTGAATTGTATTAATTGAATTTCAAATTCTGAAGCAGGCCTGCATCCCTGGACTGAATCTCACTTGTCATGGCACATAATTCTTTTTAACATATTGCTGAATTCTATTTGTTAATAATTTTTAAAGATGTTTTGTGCATATATTCATGAGGAACATACTCTGGTTTTAAACTCTCTTTGTCTGATTTTTGCTACCACATTGATACTATCTTCATTATAAAATGAACTGGGAAATATCCTGCCCTTCTTCCATTTTCTGGAATTGTGTGATCTTGTTGTTAATTCTTCTTAAAATGGTAGAATTCACTACTGAAGTGATCTGAACCAGGACTTTCCTTTTATGGAAATTTGTAATTACAAATTCAGCTCCCTTCATATTTACAGGGCTGCTTAAATAATACATCTCTTCATAGGCAAGCTGTAGTAATATGTATGATTTGGGAGGACTGGTCCACTTCATTCAAGTCGTGAAGTTTACCTCTGCCCAGCTGTGGAGGTGACCCTTATCCTCTGCTCTAGGGTCTACAGTGGTACTTTCTGCTTCCTTCTCCTGCTGAAATCCTGTGTACGGCACGTACACATTTACAACTGCTACGCCTCCCTTTCATCATCACAGAATCTTCCTCCCTGGATTTTTTTCTCAAAAGTCCAGCTATTCCTATTTTTTTTTACAACGGTATTTTAATATATATGCTTTTCCTTCGTTTTCATTTTCTACCTGCCTATATCATAGCTTGGAGTTTCTTACATAGCATATACTGGGGTCATGGGTTTTAGCCCACTCTGCCAATCTCTGGCTTTAATTGGCATCTTTAGACCATTTACAGTTAATGTAATTAGTGATGATGTTAGGATATTAAGTCTGCCATTTGTTTTCTTTCTTTTTGGTCCTTGTTTTCCAACTGCTTCTTTTTCCTGACTTACTGTGTTTACTTGAAC
Organism: Petromus typicus; assembly: GCA_004026965.1. NCBI lineage: Eukaryota > Metazoa > Chordata > Mammalia > Rodentia > Petromuridae > Petromus > Petromus typicus. Next base: position 5,325 of record PVIR01026188.1, on the reverse strand, counting down.
TATTTCAGAATTTCATTCTAATTCACTTATAACATTCTGAGTGCATCTTTTGTATTTGGTGCATCTTTTGTATGAGTGCATCTTTTGTGCTTGGTATTATATGTTTTATATACATATAACAAACTCTACTTAAAATCCGCTTGTCTTAGTATTTTCTCTATACATATTTGGAATTACTAGTGTTATGATTTTGCATCAAACTAGAAGCTCTAGAGTGTACTTGTCTGTTTGGTTGCCACGTTTTTCTTCCACGTTCCCAGACCCCACCTTTCACTGCTTCCCAGCTCAGAGGGCTCCCCTCGCCGCTCGCTCAGGACAGGCCTGCGGCCTTCGCACCCCTCCGCTCTTCGCCCGCGAGTCTCCTGGTGTTTCCTTCAGGTGCAGGATGCTGCACTGGCCATGCTTTTCCTGGAGGAGCTGCAATGCTGTGCCACTTTCTTGGCCTCCGTGGCTCCTGCTGGGAACCTGGCCGTCAACCTGTTCTTCCCTTTGGTTAAAATGTCCTTCTCCTCTGCGGTTTTCAGTGTGTGTATAGCTTTCAGACATTTAATGATGACGTGTTGGCATGAATGTCTTAGGGTTTATCTGGTTTAACGTTGGCCCAGTTGCTTGAACCTATAGTTTTAAGTTTCCTGTCCAATTTGAAAATTCGTGGCCATTATTTCGTGGCCCAAGTATTTTAGGCCCCGCCTTCCTCCTCTGCTTTGATAATTCTCTTTTAGTATAGTCAGAGGTTGCTGAGCTGCGTTTATTACCGTATCCTGCTCAAACTGGGTCACTCTTTTGTTCCCCACCAGCCCCCCGTTTGTCTCTCTGTCCCCCTCATTCCGCCGCTGGCCCATCTGCTGAGCCGTCCACCTCAGTTACTGCACTTGCATTTCTCACACGTCAATTTAATTCTCCCTTGTATCCTCTGTCTCTTTGCTGAGATGGTCAATTTTTCCTTTTTCTTTCATTTTTAGGTGTGCTCATAAACAATGGCTGACGCACTTATTATCCAAGTTCTTCCTTCAGATCACTCCTACCCTTTTAACACCCAGGTCTTCTCAGGAGTAACATCTGCCCATTGTCTCTTCTCACTCAGTTAAGTATCTTTCTGGTTCTTGATACAAAGTGTGATTAAAAAGAAACACCTGGACATTTTACATGTTGTAGAACCACATGTTGTTTGTAAATGTGTTTGAGCGGTTGCTCTAACGCCATGCCAGCAAGGAGTGAGGGGAAAGGCACTGTGATCCAGTTGGAGCAGCACCCAGCTCCCCACTCAGGCACCTCTGGCACCATGGCGGGCGGTCCCTGGGGATGTACACAGGGCAGGCCCTCTGGCTCCCACTGAGCCTCCATGGTCGCCTCCACCCCGAGCTGAGGACAAGCACGTGCACCCACAGCCTCTGCAGTGCGGCGCCACTCAGCTCCTCTGAGCCCCTCGGCAAGGATCTGGCTCCCGCCAGGTGGGCGCTGGAGTCCAGGCTCCCGTGTGGCCTCTATCAACACTGCACAGGAAAGGCCTCCGCTGCCCGGGGGATGAAGGTTCAGGGGGTTGCATTCCAGAGAGCTGGCAGAGCTCCACCTCTGAAAGGACCTTAAGATAAGACTTTCTCCCTTACTCTCCAAAGTTAAAACAAAACAAAACAAAAACAGGAAAGGAAAGAAAAGTATACAGAACACATGACAGTGAGTGACTTATTAAGGTCACATGACTATTTTGCAGCAAGGCAAGGATCAAAACTGAATTTTTCTAAACCTCTCTTTGAAGATGGCTTTATTTTCTTTTCCTCACAATGCCCCATATTTTTTAAAGAAAGATTATTTTCTCAAATAATTACCTGCCATACACCAATGCTGGCTGAAGGTTCAGAGAACGGACGTTTGAATACCCTGCACATTTTTAAGGCATCAGAATTGACTTCAGTGAAGTTGTTTAGCACAGCGAAGGCAGCTGCTAAGGGGTAAACGCAGGAGAAGAGGCTCACGTAGCCAAACTGCAGGAAGAGCTCCAGGTAATCATCAAAGGTGCCCTGCAAGCGTGAACAGAAAGAAGCAGGTGTGGTCTTAGTGTCTGGTGCACAGGGGGCCTCCCGTGAGCTATCTCTACACTGGCGGCTGCTTGAAAAACCACCAGATCTACTTTACAAACTTCCAGTTTCCACCAGTGCTTTCTTCCCAAGAAAGTTTTCATCAATTCTTTCTTCCTAACCCCAGAATTTATGTAGTCACCAAAACAGAAAATGAGAAAAATAGGGAAATGCCAAGTCACTAAATTACTACATTTTTAAAAAGCAAACAACAGCTACACTAAATATGATTGCCTTCAGCAAACAGAAAAGGAATTACCCGCTCTCACTGCCAGATACAACGCCTTTGTGTCACGGGCGCCCTAGAGTGCCAGCCCTCCAGCTTCCGCTGGGAGTCATGGTGACGGCGTCCCTGAACCGGAGCGAGGCGATGACCGCCACAAGTCCACCTCCCTCACAGCACAGATCACAAGCTGGGAAACTGTCACAGCCATCTGCCCTAGTACTCTGGAATCTAACCCGGCAGCATTTAATGAAGAAAAGGGGCAGAACGCTGGGGCACTTTAACCCCCAGCCCTCAGGAGGCAGAGGCAGGAGGATTGCTATGAGTTCAAGGCTCACCTGTGCTACCTAGTGAGCTCAGGGCCAGCCTGAACTATAAAGTGAGACCCTGTCTCAAAATAAAAAAGAAAAAGAAAATACATACTACCAAAACAGATGAGATGCCATAAAAGCAGAGATCAAAGGGAAATCCATAGTTGTAAATGCTTCTGGCAAAAAAGAAGAAAAGATCTCAGGACACCCTATACTTCCAATGTAAGAAGCTTAAAGAGAGAAGTAAACTAACCCCAAAGCAAATAAATATTAGAATAAAAATAAAGCCAATATAGAAAATAAATTAAACCAACCGTTAGTTTTTTTCAGAACAGTTTTTAAGAAAGAAAAATCACAAATGATTACATAGGGAGGAAAAAATAATAAAGAAATAATAAGAATAACTGTCATAAAAAATTACATAAACGACATGGACGAATTACTAGAATGGCATATCTAGTATAAGTGACTCAGGGAGAAATAGAATACCTGAACAGTTCTACAACATGTAAACAAAGAAACACCCAAGCCAACAGTGTCACTGGTGAATTCTATCAAAATCCAATTAAGAATTAATAAATATTATCTTCAAACTCTTCCAAAAAAGAAGAGGAATACCAACCAGCTGATTCTATAAGGCCAGTATTACTTTCATACTAGAATGAGACAAAGACATTGCAGTAAAACTGTAAACCAATATTCCTTGTGAACAGAAAAGTAAAAGTCATCAAGAAAATACTATTAAGCAGGATCAAACAGTACGTTAAAAGTCTACAGTACGGGGCCGGGATTTAGCTCAGTGGTTCCAGTGCCTGTCTTGTAAGCTCAAGCAGCAATCAGCACCACATACCACAGTGCCGAGTGGTGGCTCACACCTGTAATCCCAGCACTCGGGAGGCAGAGGCAGGAGGATTGCTGTGATGTGAGTTTGAGGCTGAGCTCAGGGCCAGCCTGAACTACAAAGCGAGACCCTTTCTCAAAAAAAAAAAAAAAAAAGTCTACAGTATGACTAAGTGAGATTTATACTAGGATTACAACATTAGTTCAATATATGAGTATCAACCAAAGTAACTGGCTACTTTAATAAATTTTTTTTTAAGATACTAAAAAGCACACAGAAAAACAAATTCCAATGTGTTTTTGGAATAAAAACACTCAACAACTAAAGACTAGAAAGGAATTCCTTCATCTATTGAAAAAAAAAATCAATCAACATCCTCATGGTTAAAGACAGAAAGCTTCCCAGTGAAGATTAGGAATGGGACAAGGACTTCGCTCTCAAATTTTATTTAACGTTGTTCGTGAGGTTCTAGCCAGAAAAATTGGGCAAGAAAAAGACTTGAAGCATTTACAGTGAAGAAAGTAAACCTATTTTTGCAGAAAACATAATCTTATACACAAAAACTCCTAAGGAATCTACCAAATCATTTGTTAGACCTAACAAATCATTTCATTAAGACTGCAAGATTCATGATCAATACACAAAACTCAAGGTATTTCTATCAGTGAACAAACCAAAAATGAAACTGAGAAAACAGTTCCATTTATCACAGAAATAAAAAGAATAACTATTTTCGGTGAGAATTTAACCGAGTATAAACACCTGAAAATTACAAATCGTTACTGAAAGCAGACAACACAGATCTAAATATCTGTAAAGATACCGTGTTCATGGATCAGAAGACCCCATAACAACAATTCCTCAAGCTGATCCAAAGGTTCAATCCAATTCCCAGTCACAATTAACAGCACACTTTTTACAGAAATGGACGCAGGCTAATGCTGGCACAGATGGGATTTCAAGGGGTTCCAAACAGTCAAAAATGATATCGAAAGCGAGGAACTCTGGAAAAATGTAACTGCCTCATTTAGAAACCTAACACAAATCTACGGTAGTCAAGACAGGATGGACTGCCAGAAGGACAGACTCAGAGGTCTGAGCAGCAACAGCGAGGATCGAAAATCCACATGTGTGAGGTCGGCTGGTTTCCACCAGGGTCCAAGACAACACGGAGAACAGTGCTGGGAAGACTGTATCCACATGAAGAAGGGTGACTGCTCCTTTCCCACATCGACACAGATACTAACTTGAACGCACAAGAATAAATCTCCCTGAGCTTGGGACTAGGCAGTGTTCCGAAGTGTAAGTCCAAGAGCTCAAGCCTCAGAAAGACAAGCTGGGTTTCATAGACATGAAAACGATTTGAGTCTTAATGGAAACTACTGAATAAAGGCTGGCCATAGTTCGGTGTTCTTGTGTTTGCCAGACACACACGGAGCCCTGGTCTGAGTCCCATCGCTGAAGAAAAAAGACAAAGGAGAGGGAGATAGGAAGAGAAAAAACAGTAAAATGACAACCTACTAAATGAGAGGAAACATTTGAAAATATATGTCCGATGATACCTGTACTTAGATTTCATAACTCCTAAAACGCAGTGATAAAAAGGCAACCCAATGTAAAGTGAACAAGTGACGAGAGTCTATACTTCTCCAGTAAAGATATACAAACAGCCGAACCAGCACAAAAAGTCATCAACATCTTTAACCATGAATAAGACACAAAGAAAACACACAATAAGACATCATTTCACACCCACCATGACAGCCATCGTTAAAGAAACTCTCACACAGGGTAGGCTGGAAGGCAAGATGGTGCTGCTGCTTTTGAAAATAGCCTGGAAGTTCCTCAAAAAGTTAAACAGAGGGCCGGGGAGTT
>PVIR01026187.1:0-24141 GCA_004026965.1 Petromus typicus | reverse complement strand
TGACAGCTACCAACTATCTTTGTAGCTTACCATTACCTCTGGCATGCCAGCTTTAAAAAATAAGTAAAAAGGAGCGCTAGAACCACAGTTCAGTGCGCCAAACTAGAATGAATGGAAGGGAGGACAAGCTTGAAATAGGACTAATGGTTTGAGGGACTTAGTTGCCTTTGTTGTTGTCTTATGTGAATTCTGTTCTTCATGTTCCCATATGGGTCCTCCTTGGTCAATTACCGTACTCCATACTGACCTTCCACTCCTAATTCTATGTCTTACACCAAAATAGATGTGTGCTGGATAACTGTGGAGCCAAAGGCCACATGCTATCTCCGAATGAGTACTTTTTCCTGAATTTTATTCCTAAAGAACATGTCTTTGCAGGAGCAAAATATGATTGGGTGGTCCGCATGGCCTAGGAATAATTTTTTAAGTGGGAGTTGATCAGTCCCTTTTGTAGCTATCTCTCCCCTTTAAATCTTTTCTTTACCACTGTGAACTCTCATGAAGCTCAAAGTTAATAAACTCAAGACTAAGGAAATGGTGACTTGATCTTTTCCAGGAGATCTTCATTTTAAGCAGATTTAAGATATAAAAAAAAATCTTTTGATCTAAAAGATTGAATGTTTAATGGTAAGAGCTCAGGCCAACTCCTATTTCAACACTAGTAGCCTCATCTTTTTAGTAGTAAAGTTCGTGTGCCACCAAAACCACCAATTTCATTAAGTTCAAAGAACAAGAAAACAATTCATAAAGCAGGCATTTGATCAGGTCCACAGTTCATCCTCCCAATTCAGCTCACCGCCTATTTTTTTTTTAATTTTATAATCTTTATTGGTACATTACATATACACATCATGATTGCACTCCATAATGGGGATTTGTACCAGCATAAGACACAACTTGATTCTCATTTTTACCCATAGCCCTACCCACCCTACCACCCCCCCCATATACATAAAATTTGTTTCCTTACTTTTTTGTTACAATCTCAACATTTTCCCCCTTCTTCCTATTTTACATTGAGCATTTTCTATTTCACAATATATAACATACAATTCTAGGATTCATTTACATCTTTATTTTCACCGCCTATTTTTGTAAATAAAGTTTTATTGGAATACAGACCTCTTTCCTTGCACTTGTATTGTAAATGTCACCTCTGAAGCCTCAATGGCAGAGCTCCAGGGCTCCCAAAACCTTAACTCTTTATTATCGGGTCCTTGATGGAAAAGTTGGTGGCTCACTGGATGAGATGCTCGTTTTTCAGGGGGCTCCATGGGCATCTTCTGTTTTTCCAGGGTGGACCAGTCCAAGCCCTGAAGAGTTCGCCTCGCTTCCCAGTTTCAGTCAAAGCAGCCTCTGTGCTGAGAGCCCTCAGTGTGCAGCCTGGAATGCAGAGCCTGCACTTTTGAAACATAAACACTTTGTCTCAATATAATTTTAGTACTTCTGCAACTCCCTAGGAAATGAAAAACACTAAGAAGTTCTTCTGACAAAAATCCAGCTCTTATTGAGAACACATCTTTCCAAGTGGTCTCCCCTTGCTGGCCTCAACTATGATAATAACCTTTTAGGGAAGCCAAACTTTTACAAACAACATTATAATGGTTTTACTTGCTTTGTATGCTTACAACACATAATCTATTACTTAAGTAGGTAGTGGTAAAGTTTTTTTTTTTTTAATTCCGTGTATAAGTTCAAGGACTAAATCAATTAATCTGGAAATTGACACCTTTATGGAAATAATCAACATGACGCATTAAATATCCTATCGGTTTACCACCCTTGATTTTAAAAGTGACTCTTTGGCTTCCAAACCAAACCATAACACTTGAGATAAAACATAAATGTATCAGTAATGGATTTCTATGCAGTTTGTGTAAAATGTTGTCTTTTGGAACATCAAGTTACTCACTTACTTGCCCATCATCCTCCTTCCTAAGAACTCTTGCCTTGCTGGGAAAAGAGGAAAAGAGCTTCAGTCTTCATCGTGAGGAGGAGTTGAGACAAGTTTTTGAGTCTGGCCTCTTAAATATGGAGAAGAGAGGACAGGGCAGGGGCTAAGATCCCCAAAAAGCCATTTTTTCTCTTCCAATCTTGAGAATCACTCATTAGAGCCCTTCTCAGAAGCTGTGCGCTTCACGGGACATGCTTGGATATAACCCGGGGAGTGATTCTGATTTCTAAACTCCTACCCAGCTCCACACTCTGCTCAGTGGCCTCCACCCAGCTCATGTCTACTAAGGCCAAAAATGACAGAATATCAAATGGTTTGGCAGTTTCAAAGAGAGAATTTCAATCAAAGTGTCCTAACTTCAAAGGGCTCTCCAAGAGGTGGTAAGTAGTCCTCTGTAGTGGTGGACAGTCTCAAGGTACTCTCCTCAAGACAAGGAGTGCAGGTGGTTTTGTTCCAGGTGTTACGTGCCAAGAGTCACTTGGGATGAGACTCACTGAGTGGGGGACTAAAAGCCAACCAAGAAGATCAGAGTTTTTAAAGACCATAAAACATTTTAGTTTATTTGCTTCATGCTTCATCTTCTAGCAATTCTGAACACACTTCCTATAAGCAGGGCTTTGATTTAATCAGCCAAATAATAAGAGATGCAGAATAGGTGCAAATCCAGGGAGAAAAAGCTAAATGTGTGTGGAGAGGACAATGCAGTCTTTGTAGGCACAAAGTCTTTGAGCTTTGTGACTCTCATTAAAGCTTTGATCTATCTCTTGGGCTGTGGATCATAGGGAAAGTGTTTGAATATAGATTTTATTCATATTGATTTCTTTTTTGGTTAGGTTCTCAGAGTCAAGTTATAAATGTTCATCTCAAATTGTGCTCTTCAATAATAATAACATAGGGAGCCTCTCTCTGGAAAGCCATGATTCCCCCAGAAGTACAAAAATAATGTAGATACAAAGACATTCACATGCCCTACCAACTTTACTTATTAGATTTACCACTTAGCCTCAACAAAGAACTATTTTGTGCCCTGTTTCACATTATTTACTGAGCTATTCTATCCTTACACACCCTTGCTGAGCTATGGTCAGCCTGAGCCTGAGCTATGGTCAGAGCACTCAACCCTCCCATGATGCTGAGCGTCTGGGATGAGTTGCTGGCTGGCAGGAAGAAGGCTCTGGGGCAGGACCTCTGTGTAATGAGTGGGTCACTCCTTTCACTCCTTGGGTTAGTGGGAAGCTGATTTCTGATCTTTCTTTGCTTCCATTTCTGAATCTGCCACCTCAGTGGTCAGTAAACCCTTTGCTCTTGGACCAACTGCCCTGAGCACATCATGCCCTTTCTGTCCACAGCCAGCATCGCATTCTCAGTGCACACCAGAAAGGAAACACGATGATGTTTGCATTTGACCCAAGGAAAAACATCTTTATTCACCTTGTAGACGTACTGAACACTTATTATAAAAATACGTCATATTTCAATATTCCAGTGACTCCACTGAAATTCTGATTTTGTAAGAAGGACAACAAAGAAGCAAAGGGACAGTCAGTATTTGGGTGTTTCTATCACTTTGGACTGTATTCTATCAGCTTTCTGACAGCAGACTCACTTTAAAAAATAAATAGTAGTATCTACCACATGCCATGCACTGTACCTTACTAAAAATATTGGGCTACATTTACCTTTTTATTTATGCTTTTGTGATGCAGCAAATCTAACCCAGGGCCTCACACCTGCTGCAAAAGTGCTCTACCACCAAGCTACATGCTTGGTGATAGATTTCTACCCATGCACTTGCATGGGTAGAAAATATATTAGTTGGGTCTAAGGCCCATATCTGGTATGTATGTGTCTCTGAAGTTCTGAATCTTCCATTCGTTCATCTGTGAAATAGTAAAAGCAATATCTACTTCACAAACTTTCAAAGAATGTATGACCCATGTGAGTGTCCATTGTATATAGCTCCCTGCCACTACTGGAAATAATTACACTACAGATTACTATCAGGTGGGATTATTCTGTTTCTCTTGATAGTAATACAGCTAGGAACAACTCTACAGGGTGGATTTCAGTAACACTAAAAAATTTCTGGAAATCTCTGTTTGATTTCATTTTTACCGTCTTCTTGAATGCCTATGTATATTAAATATGTTAAAATTCATAGAGCTAAATAAATATATTAGCCTTGAAATACTTTTAAGTCATTTTGCTTGTTGAAATGCAATAGCAAATAATTTTTTGGAGAAGTCAGGGAGGACTTATTTACTCACAGCAACTGTGACTGTGTTTGCTTTACTAACAGGTACCAGATGTAGAAAGACGTGGATTTGTCCCACCCCACCCCCCAAGAGCTCAGTGAAACAGATGGCCCCGAATCAGATTACACTGAGTGTGACACAGTAAATACACAAGTATTCATGGAAAAGAGAATCCAAGTTCGCTACTAATTTTTACTAGTTTACCCAACATACACATGGCTTTTAAAAAAATTTAGCTAACAAAATTAAAATCCTGAAGATAAAAGTTTCTAAAGAAATTTTAAATTGAATTAATAGATCTGAATGTTACCGTAGATCCATGCACGTTAGTGGCTGTCAAAGTCAGTACCTGCAGAAAAGCCTGCAAGAGGAACACTACTGAGATGTCTCTGCACTGTGGCAACTATAGTAGATGGGATTTTGAAGCTCGATTAGAAACATCACCATCATGATGAAATCATGCCGTCTCCAGAGGTCTGCACATAACTCATGAATGAAAACATCGTAGCTACCAAACTGAAAACCCCGTGCGTCTTTATTCACAGAACTTCTCCCAGCAGAACTTTTAAATAACTGACAGCAACCTCATAAGATGACCAAAGTCAAACATCACTAGTTCGGATCATTCAAAAGGAAGGCAATAAAACACTGTTGAAAATAAATGTCTGGTCCTCTTTGCTTCTGTTTACATGTATCACAAGTATCTGTGTATTAGGTATAAACTGTGTCAAATCCCTCAACAGAAACCAATCATAACTATACACAGAGAGAGAGAGAGAGACAGACAGACAGAGACAGACAGACAGAGAGGGAGAGAGACACCTTAAGTGTCCTTACTGTGCTGTGGAAGAGTTGATAACATTTTGGGGAAATTGAAATACTAATTCTCAGATGTCTTCTGCAGGTAATTCTTGCTTTTTTACCCCAAGAATTAAAATGAAAGGTCCGAGGGAACCAGGGTAGAGTGAAAGTACTCCAAAGTGCAGAAACTCAAGCTGGCTTAAACACCCCAGAGAGATCCCCGGAGCACCTTTCCTGGCTGTGCCTCCTCACCATTCCATTGTGCTCCCCCACCCCCAAACTAACCTTGTTTAAGGGGAGGATAACAGCACCTAGAAGAGCTGTTGCAGCACTAGCGTTGGAGAGCAGTCAGAGGAGCAGACAGCAAAGCCACCACAAGATGTAAAGTTGTATGTATAGATATAAAGTTGTATGGACCTGAGGCTCACTGTAAAGTTGGCACTGGAGACAGTCACAAGCTGGGAATGTGCTGCTGCTTCTTTTTTTTTTTTTTTTTTTTTAGGTTTTTTGAGACAGGGTCTCACTTTGTAGTTCAGGCTGGCCCTGAGCTCAGCCTCAAACTCAGACTCCCAGGCAATCCTCCTGCCTCTGCCTCCCGAGTGCTGGGATTACAGGCGTGAGCCACCACGCTCGGCACTGTGTATGTGGTACTGGTTGCTGCTGGGTGTGAGTCTCCACACCCAGTATAGGTATGTGGTTACCGGGTATCGAACCCAGGTCCTTGCACTTGCAAGACAGGCGCCGGAATCATTGAGCTAAATCCCCGGCCCAATGTGCTGCTGCTTCTAAAAGACAGAATTCTGATGAATTACTGTTGACCAATTTAAGGAGATGTGTTCAGAAATGCATTTCCTCCCTGTACGACTGTCCTTACAGAAGGAAGCAGAGCCCATTTCTTCCTATGTGTTTTATTTACAGCATACCACAACTTAGATCTTTGGTTCTACTAACAGATTGCATGTGAACTGTAGGAATGAGACTTGTGAGTGACTGGTGTTGCCCCTGAGGAACCATGCCAGAGGAAAGAAGGGAAAATACACTGTTTCCCACGAGCCCTGGGCATCTCTTTGCAGCTTGGATAATGAGAACGCATATTTGGTTCAAAAGTGAGAATAGCTTTCCCCTGACAACCAAAATTCCTCTTATTAGAAATTTTTGAGCATTAAACAGCACAAGTCTAAATGATAATGACCGGACTCATGCACACACCTGCAATTTAGTCCAATTTGAGTGTGTGAGTACGTACACATACAGGCACCCAAATACAGACACACACACATACACACACCAGAAAATGTAGTTTTTTACATTTTACTGTCCTGTAAACTACAGCATTTTGTAAAGCTCTGTTCATTTTTAAAGTGACATTGGGAGCTTATGTACACCCGCTTCTCCCAGCCAGTCCAGCAGTGCAGTGCATCATGAAAGAAGACAGGGAGGGAAAAAAGACTTTCCCCAATGGGTTTATTTAGAAGGAAGCATGTTAAACAGAACTAGGGTGACAACAGCAGAAGTCTAGTTATAATTCATCTCCCTAATGCCAATTAATATATTCATGAACAATCAAACATATTGCCAAATGAAAACCACTCCTATTAACAGCCCCAAGGCTGCAGGCTTTCCTTGTGCTTCTTAATCATGCAGTGTTCTTCTCTTGGCTACTAACACCATTTATTTTGCTTCCTGCCAATCTTGAAAACAATTCATCTTGTGGGTCATTTCCTCATAAATGCTTCCTGATGCTTGATTGCTTTGCCTGTGTGGCATTTGGCTTCCAACTGCCATTTTCTCTTTATAAACATTTAGAACTGTCTAGGCATGAGGAGAATACCCAACAGGCATACAAAAATAAGGCTTTAATTAGATCACCACAGTATGTTTTACAGCATACCTGGCTTTCTGCATATACCAGAAATGTCTCCTTAGATCCAGTAATGCCTTCCCACACTGAGGGCAGAAGATGAAATTAACACTGAGGACTCAGCAAAGAGGCCCTGGTATCAAGAAGTTTAATTTATTATTGTTGCAGAATAACAGCTTTTCCATTGATTAGTAAAATAGAAAACACATAATATATTTAGGGATCTAACCCGAGATCATTTAAAAGGAGGGGGGAAGGAAGAGAAAAACAGAAAAGAGAGTGATATCCGTTACCACATGATTTCTGTAGTAAACAATAGCATGTGACGTGCAATAGTGCAATTTTCCTTTGCGAGTCCAGCAACGCGAGTCTTCGCAGGAGTCCCTGCTGTCACTCTGCATTTCAGGTTCAGCTGCGCGCTTGCCGGGGGTTAGAGGTCCTGCCGGACTTCTGACTGTGAGCCGGGTCACTGACGCTAGAGTCACTCTTACTCAGTCCGAGATGACGGAGCTTCATATCCCAGCGCTGTGAAATTCAAGAGAGAAAATAGCCACGTGCACGTATCACGGGGGTCACCGTGTCAGGACTAAGGGCTGAAGAAATCTGCTGCAGCAGATCTCCAGGGCATTTTACTGCACTTCCAGGGTTATAAAATCTACAGATCAGGGACACAATGAACCTGATACTACGTGAACAAAATGCTCTACTTTCAAGACACACAAAGCTGTTCGTCGCTAATGTAGTCCAGGCTACTCTCCAATCACAGCTTAAAACTAAAATTTCCACATCTGTAAATGGTGATCCAAGCACCTATCGGTATCTGTGGGTGTTTCTCAACATGACATAGAAACACAAGATTCACACAGAACATTTGAATAAAGGACTTTTTTCTTTAACTTCTCTTAAGACACATAACAAGGTAGACTTTGAAAACTGCTTGATGTCAGCAGGGACAAAGAAATGGCAGAATGAGCTCTCTAAAATATTTTCCTAAGTAAAAGCTATCAAGTGGAGAAAAGAAAACAGACAAGACCCTGTTCTCATCCTGAGTTCTATAAAGCAAACCCTGCAATGCAGCTAATAGCTACTCAATTTGACTAATATTTCACATTAATATTGCTTGCATGTAATGTAAGACATTACGTGGAAGTTATATTATGGGAGTGTAGCTACGTAAGAATGGTAGCCAACATTCTAAAGCTTCAGTGACAGAAATCACATGCAGATACTTTTTAAAATGTCAATTCCTACTTGGTAGAGCTGGGACAGGGCCCAGGATTTTCACAGCTGAAGTTCCCAGGTAATGCTCCTTTTGCTGGCTAGAGAACCACATTCAAATAGAAAGATTCTGACACCAGAAGGGCCAAGTCCTAGCTCTGTGACTTACCCTACAGTGTTTCTTGAATTTCTACACTGGAATCAATAATATAATCTACCTATATGATTACTCTGAAGATTGAAGGAAAATGAATAAAATACATGATATGTAATAAATCAGGTATTACTATTTTTCTATGACTAAGAGTCTTTTTTTAGCACATATTATTCCACAATCTTATTGTTTTAATTTTTAAAAACAGTCTGTTTCTCCCCAGGTGATCCAAATATCTTGATTTGACCAATCTGCTATAATAGAGACTTAAGTAAATTCTCATTTTTATGGAAAAACCATAAACATGTCTTAAGTACTTGACCTATCTCCTTAGAGCAAAATATAGCTGAATAAAGCAACTTTTGTTCAATTAAATGAGTAACAACCTCCATAAAATTATTTTTTATATTCTCCAGTCGACTAGAAAGCTGACAAAAGAATCTCAATAATTCTAGCCAAAGAAAGATTTTTCTATCCAAACATTTTGGATCTGAGAATGCACATACAAATTAAAAATTGTTCAGGCCATCAGTTTATTTCTTCCCACTATTATGTTTAAACCTTGACTGAGAATGTAAATAATCTCGCAGTAACTCTGTGAGTTCCCCATAGAAAACAGAGGGAAACGTGTCCACTTCCTAAAAGCCAGGACAAACAAGCCACGTGTCCCACTGACAGCCCAAGCGCTGAAGCTCGTTACATGCTCCACAGCTGAGCTGTTAAGAGCTCTTCCAACTGGTACAGGAATTTAGGACAAATTCCTGTTCTGCATTAGCAAGCAGAAAACCAAATTAAAAGAACAGTAAGAGACTCCAAGAGATGGAGGAAGAGCCACTTCTTTAATAAATACCAAATTAAATGAAGAGTGATGGAAATAGAAAATGCCCACAAGCCTGCACTTATAATACGATATATTTTAACAAATATACTGGGGGAGGAGCTCACTGGGAACAGTTCCTCCCTGCACAATACCCTCTACATTTCCATAGGTCACTCAATTTCAAATGTCTGCTGTGTTGAGTGCCAGATGTATAAGATCAACTGCCCAAGGGTGTTTAACTTATCCTGTAAATGTTTCCCAAGCCTTCAAATTGGCAGTGGGAAGAGGATGTATTATGTTTGGTACAACTCCCGCTCCTGCCCCTACCCCTGACACACATCCTCTGAGCGCCTTTACCCTCCGTGTACTTCCCCCAACACTCTTTCCCTTAAACAGACTCACTTAGTGTCCTAAGAATAAAGCCCTCGACAATAAAGGAATTTCCTACTTGATTTTGTTAATGTCTTTCCAGAATCTAACAGTCAGTGGATTAAAAAGACAGCTACATTATTGTTCTAAGGACCCGATTTGGCGAAGACCTCTTACTCAGAGATAACCGCGGCTGCCCCTTTGTCTGTAGCAATGGGCCCCTGCACATTGGACAGCTCAGCTTTTTCCCTACACACTATTTTCCCCTCCTCACAGAAGTGTAATTTGTACAGGGAAACAACACATTGAGCTTTTAAAACAAAACCAAAAAGCACCTCTCATCTCCTACCTCCTTTGAAGCGAAGAAGGCTATAACATTAGGTTCTGCCCAGAACTCCTAAGAAAAGCTACCGGATGGAGCTCTAGAAATCCCTTTCCCCTTCTTCCTTCTGAAATTAAGGGTGACACTGGAAGCCGAGCAGCCAGCTGTGGCCTCTGAGGAAACGTGAGGACAGAAGCAGTAACCCACAAACTGACAAGCAATAAGCTATCGGGAGTCTTGGTCCTAAGGATGGTGTAAAAACCATCCTAGTAGGAGCAGAGAAATTGCTGCTTGACACACTATGAGAAGTCAGAGCAATAGCTGGATCTTGATGCGCTTTTAGGGAGATCATTGCTTGACACAAAATAAGCTTTAATGATAAACTGAGTTCATGGAATATTAACTATGAAAATATACAAATTCTCATGGAAAATGAGATTCTCAGGGAGAGCAGTGATTTTATTTAAGTGACAGTTGGCTGGATTCTACTTTTGCTTTCTCTGTACTATAGTACTATGAATGAAATGTGGGTCGAGGCTTACCTTAACTTTTTTACCAAGTCGATCTTTCCATTTCTCAGCTATGGAGCCTTCCACTAAGAGTAATCTGCATTTTTTAAAACAAGCAATCAGTTTTGAAAACTTAAAGCATGTTATAGAAAAATACAAGCAATTGGTGCCAAAAAAGACTATTCTAGAATAGGAGAACTAAACTTGAAAGCAGTAACTTGCATCCATTTGAAAGTCCAGGACTCCTTTAGCGAACAAATGAAGCTACAATTTACCTCTCTGGGAAAATCCATACCTGTAAGTGGCACATGCATACTTTTCTACTCAATATAGGAAAATGAGAGATTTGATTAAAAGCTACCTGTCATTTGTAAGAAGGCAGAGAGATCTTATCACAGTAAGTTCTCTACCATGAAATGGAGTGGACAGACAGGCAAAGAAATTATTCTGACTTCTTAAGGCAGGAATTACCTGGAGCGTTCCTCGTCTTCATACCCCATGATGATATATTCCTCATTAACATTAAGCGGCGGACACAGGCAGCCAGAGGTGGTGTGGAGGTTGATGGTGTCCTTTGGGATGTTCATCAGAGATGCCTTGAGGATCTCCTTCACCTCCACGACTGCAGTCACGTCGTGGCACTTAGTCTTAACCTCTTTAACTTTAGCCCGAATGACTGGAAATACAGACAACCTAGCTGTTTAGTGATATGACACACAAGACACCCTATTCAAGACAGGCAATAAGCTGCTTTCTAGTCAGCTCCTAGCCACTCAGTGTTCACTGACTGGAGTGGAAAAGTCAACCACATATTTTTCTCTTAGATGTCAGTGAGTAAAAAATGAAGCCATATGCTTCCCCTCCTAACACTCAGCCTGATCTCCTTCTGATGTGTGTGTCTATGGGTACATGAGTTTCATTATGAGGGATCCATTTAGATATTCAAAGGTTAAATAATTTTCCTCCACATTTTCGTTTTGGTTTCAGTATACAATCCCTCACCCTCCCTGTTAGTTATACTAAATCTCTTGAACAAAAGTCATCACCTTGTTCCCTCCATCTTCTCGGAAGTCACAGCTCCAACACTCCTGCCTTCCAGCCCACGGGATGGAATGTGTTCTTCCGACTCTCGCAGCCACCCACCCTGGTCGGACACACTCACTTCATCTCCCAAGAGTCAACCTCACCCCTTAATCAAGAAGTAAATGGCCTTCAGCTGCAAAGTCTAAGTATTTGACTTGAGAATCTAGGAAAAACAGTACCGCTACTTTTCAGTATCTCTCCTCTAGATTTCTCATAAATGAGATTTTTAAAGGAAAGGTTTTTCTGCAATACTAAGAAATAAAAATGACAGTTAGCAAGAAGTCAGCAGTGGCTTAGAGCCCTTGCTGCACTGACTCAGTATCCATGGATGTTACACACAGGAAAACACAGTTATCCCAATGAATCCACTTTTTGAAAGCTTCTTACGAATGAATCTGCAGATCACACTGAAGACCTTGCTCGCCATGTGTTTTAGGAGTTTGAGACTTTGTACAATGGATTAGAAAAAGTAATCCACAGAAGTGATAAGGTATTTGTCCATCACTGTTTCAGCTCCAGCACAGAAACTTAACATTTCACCAGTACAACATGAATAGGACATAAATTAAATTATGGACTCATTTATAAGTTTTTAGGATAAAAGTTTATTTTTGTTTCATAAGTATTTCAATCTTTAGAATACATGTTACCTGAACTATGAAACAAAATATGACTGCCTACCTGTCCCTGCCTGTTTGGGTTTGCAAGGGAAGTCCTTTCCTATTGGCATTCTCTGGACTCTGTACTTTACCAAGAGAGAAGATTGCTCATTTTTGAGCCATCCCCTGGGAGAACCAAATGATAAATTCTTCACTCTGGCTGGCAGACAGTTTTTGTGTGTTCCCTGACTTAAATGAATGTGCGCTCCAGCATCCATCAACCATTAGAGATTAGTGAACTGTGTAAATGTTCTCAGACTAATGATTTATTTACTCAGTGTGTCTACTGTTTTTATTAGAAATTTTTAGCACATGTACCCACTCCAAGATAAATACCCCTGTCCAAGACCTACTTTATTATTCAAGTAATTTTGTTTAAATTCTAGTTTCTTAACTGAATCTGAATGAGGCAAAGGTTTTATCTGAATTATTCAATTATGCCAACCCTCACTTCGTTTCTCAATAGATACATGCAAATACATACGATAAAAGTCAAGGTATTTTCCAAGTAAAAATGCATTTCCTCTGCAGAGGGCTTGTCCTAGTCCATCGTTTGAATGCCTGCCCTCCCTGAAGAACCTGCCAAATCCCAGACACATGATGATCCTTCCAAGATACGGAACCTGGTTAATGTTTCACTATAATTTTTTTCTCATTTTATGTTCCAATATTCACTTAGCTACCTTCTCTACAGTCTTCTCTTTCCAGTGACTTGTTACCACTAACATTTTAACTTTTCATAGGAACAGCAGCACCAAACACTACAACATTAAACAGAGTGAATATAGTAAAATTTAATAGTGAGATAAGTAAAACACAAATGACTAAATTTCTCTGACATAAAATGATTTTTGAACTTTAATTATAACTGTACTTAGAAGTATCCAAACTACTTCTGGTCTCAGCTATATTGGATTGAGGATACTTCACTTGTACCATTAGGAAAAATGTATGGAATACAGCAAATAAAAAAAACTCCTGAAAAATATCTGTAGAGTACAATAAATGCTGCCTAATTCCACACTTTCTCAACTGGAAAACTAGTACTTACTCCTTCTAGAAAATGATAATGGTTTACTTATAACACTGAAGCACACGTGTACTCAAAAGCGTATTATGAACAATGAAAGATGGGATAAGTTATATGTTCAATAATGATTGATAAATTCATGATAACACATATCACAAGAGGCTGAGAAAATTAGACAAAACAGTGTAGGGAAACCCTCCAGCATATCCCTGACACATACACACCTTTTCATCCTCCAGAGACGTTACAGCTCTATCCAGGTTGGTGGCTCCCCATTAATATGTTTATCAGAATATCACTACTGGGCCAAGCTAGATAACAAAAGACCTCCTGGGCTGAACACCAACTTCTATGGATACACTACAAATCTGTCGATATTCTCAGGCTGGACTGACTGAAGAAACACAGTTGGGCCCCTTGACCCACCTCACACACTGAGTTTACTTTCATGGACCTCAGTAGGCAGCTACCAACACAAGTTCAGGTCCACGTCAGCCACCCAGATAGAGAAGAGTCCATCTACCTGGGAATTTACCTCTGTGGAACACAAAGTGTGGCTCTAACAGGCAGGCTGCTGCTGCTGCTACGAGGCCAGAATCCAGCATTGGTCAGGAACCTTGCCCGTGTGAAACATTTTAATGGACCGAAGCAGGGGAATCATCGTCTTAAACATGGTAATTTTTCAAGTCTTTATTTTATTATTATGTTGCAGCAGGGTCTCATTAAGACATTAAATTGCCCAGGCTGGACTTGAACTTGCAACCTTCCTGCCTCAGCCTCCCAGGGTACTGGTAGTGTACCATGCCTAGCTTAAGCCAGATTCTTACACTGCTATACTCATTTATATGCATGCAAGTGTGCACCTGCAAAACACACACACACACACACACACACCATTCTTACGCAAGTGTGCTTACCATAATTGTAATTGTTCCGGAAATAGGTCTTCTGTGTAGCTCTAATAGGCTTACATTTGCAGCGTTCTGGAAAAAAAGGACAATGAGATTAAGTGTATTCGAGGTACAGAATGCCTTCAGGGGGTTACAGCCAATATGACTTCTACTGTGATAGGTTTGTTTTCATTTAAACAAATGGCTGTATTTTACTGTATTTACTGTATTTTTACTGTATTTTTCAGTCATACTTGAGCAAATACACAATTACCTCAGAAAACAGTTGATTATATGTAGAGTTTTTCCTAAAACAATACCCTAAAAAGCTCCTTCAAAAGTTCAGTGCTATATGTTTTATCTGTTGCAGCACAGAAAAGGAAATAAAAAGCAAATGAGTCTGAGAAAACAGCTGATAAAAACTGTGTTGGAAAAGTGTGTCATGTTAGCCTGGGAATGAATAATAAAGAGCCGAAGCTTTTGTTAACTCCTCGTGATTGCCTTTTCTAATCAAAACAAATCTTCCTTCAGTTGAACCTGGAAATAAGCAGCAACAGTCTCCACAAGGCTGTAGGAAGAAGCATGCCCCTGAGTTCAATCCCCAGTACCAAAAACTAAAATAAAATAATGAAATGTTATAATGACATGCACTTTAAAAGAGATCCTGAAAAAGAGAATAAATACCTATAATGAAGAAATAATGCTTCAGGCTTTGATCTACAATTTATCCTCGAACAAGTAAGGACTTGTTTTTCTATTTTTAAAAAATACATTAAAAGCAAGACCTGCAGCCAGGTGCCCTGGAACACACCTGTAATACCACCACCCTGGGAAGCTGAGGCAGGAGAACTGCAGGTCTGAATCTGGTCTGCACAACTCGGCAAGACTTTGTCTCAAAATTTAAAAATTTTTAAAAGGCTGAAGATGCAGCTCAGTGCAACGAACCCATGTGCAATCACCAGCTTGAAACAATGACAACAATGCATGCATGGGTGAGGACGGAGCTCCGGCCCCACACGTGGGAGGCTCTAGGACTTTTCCTAACACCATAAAAGGAATAGATAATACACATAGCATAATACACAGAAAAATCAACTACACAATTTTAACTCTTTTTTTCTTTTTTGAGACACATTCTCACTTTGTAGTTGAGGCTGGCCCTGAACTCACTATGGAGCCCAGGCTGGCCTTGAACTCATGATAGACATCCTGCCTCTGCCTCCTGAGTCCTGGGATTACAGGTGTGAGCCACCACACACTGAGATCAAACTGGAGATCAAACTCAGGACCTTGCGCTTGCCAGGAAGACACCTAAACCACTGCATTAAATCCCTGCCCCCCTGATTTTAATTCTTCAGAAATTTACCCGTGCTTTAATAAAAGTCTTTTGGGAAAAAAAAGAGAGAAAAGGATGATTATCACTGGAGATGATGAAATCTCATGTATACAAGAGGCTATGAGCCGCACAGACCCTAAGTGATAGTTGACAAATAAACAGTTTCAATGGCATTTAAAAAACTAGTAGTGATGCTACCACAGCAAAACAGCTGGAGTGAAATGAGGTAGCAGGTGAAGAGTAGGGTGGCAGAGATTCACAGTTTAAAGTTAGTCCCACCTTTAAATGTCAAGTCCGGCACTGCCCCTGAAACTAAACAACTAGGGCGAACCAAAATCAGATGAGAAAAGAAGTCAATGCACCAGGTGGGCAATTTCTGTGTCAAAATGGCAACCTGGACAGACAGCACTGTGCGACTTGTTCAGACAGGCCTTCCGTGCAGGTGGGTGACACAACGTTTGGTCTGCTGGAAGGTCAGCCCCACTGCGCTTCTAGAAGCAAGAAGATGTAAAAACATCCCTGGATTCCACTCCCAGGACCAAGCACATTCTGCCTTCCCCAAATTCCAAGTCATTAAAATAATACCTTATGGAAAATCTACAGTTTTATTGTTCCTAGGATATTAGAAACCAAAATAAACTTCTAGTACTCAAATGTCCTGATCTCACGGATGAAAAGGCAAACAAGAACAACTCCTGCAGAATCAGAAACAGAACTACAGTAAACCTAAAATAATATTCAAAAGGCTAGAATTTAAAAATCTTATTGGTATGATGGTCACCAGTAAGGTGCATGTTACAATTAAAACAATGGAATGATGCACAAAGTTAAACAAAAACAGAACAAGCAAAAACAATCAGTCACAAAACGATGCACAGTATGACTCCATTTACAGGAACCTGAAGAGCAGATGACCCTAATCCAGAGTCACCACGCTCAGGACTGTGCTTGCCTGGGATCAGAAGAGGGACATTTCCAAGAGGGATAGAAAAGTCCTGGTGCTGGCCCAGCTGCTGGTGGGAGGGGAGCATATATCTGCCAAAACTCGGTGCGACACACACTTGGGATTTGTGCATTTACTGTAAGGAAATTAAATCCTAATGAAGTACCATTGCCATAAAAATTCATAAGACCTTTCTCTCATTTTTCCATAAAACGAAGTGTGCCATGACTTAGCATTCATTCATTACACATTTAAAATAATATTTATTTCCTAAAATATACATCGGGCAAAAAAAAATCATATTAAACTTTATCTTGGGTTCGGGCAGTATGTGGAAAATGTGACAACAAAGTTCACTGGTGAACCTAGGTAATATAATAAGGCTTTAAAAGTAACATTTGCTCAACTTAGCTGTAAAAACAAACCTCCAATATTATAATCAAGGACTCGATTCATAGTAATTTGCACTCTGTAAAAAGGGAATTGCTTATGGGTAAAAGGACTAATACTATTAATAAGAAAAGGAAATTCAATTTATTCCTGTAGGGTGTATTTTTGGGGGAAATTTAAGTAAACTACCTTCCACAAACTTGCAGGATCTAGAAGTTATTCAGAATATGCAAATATCAAAAGAATCCAGGCAAGTCTGACCCTTTTCACTTATGACACTGTAGTGGTGTGTTTCATGAGATGGTCTAAGAAGTCAATGAACAAAAAGACAAAATGGGCTTCGCCGCTTTCAGAATGTCACCTGTCTACCCAACACCAGACACACACACAGGCGGTCAGAGGGAGAGAAACGCAGTCCCCGGCCTCCTCTGTCTCGAGGTTTTGGCATGTGGTGCACCTGAACAGTAAATATGCGCTACACTTTGGACAAGTAGCAGGATCGATGAACTGAAACCAACTATGAATCTTCAGTCTTGGGGAACTAAGGGAATGAGGGCACTGACAATGAATAAAGTCACAAGGAGAAACACTTTAAATGAGCATATTAGTCCAGTATGTCCTATTTGAAGGACAAATAGGATACCTAGGTCAAATTCTTTCTTGGAGGGAAAATATGATGCTCCAACGAGGAGAGCAACCACATCTACAATATCAAAGTAACAGTGAACCGTGGAGATGAAAACCAGAGGGAAGAAACTGCCGTCAGACAGGTGAAAGGAGGCCAAGTGCAGAGCCTCGGGATGGACCCAAAGCTGGGGGAGGGAGAAAAACCAGGGCGAGGTGAAGGAGGAGAGTGAGGAAAGGGAATTGGCCAAAACGGCCAATTGCTGTAATGAAAAACCCCTGGACTTTACAAGCTACTGCAACAGTTTTGAAAACACTATGTATCTACCATAATTTTTTCCAGTGACCCCAGAAGTAGTCCCAAGTTCATGCAGCACCCATAGTCAGTAAACATTTGCAGAAAGGAGCCCAGAGGTTAATACAAGCTGACTTTATATAAGGAAATAAACCAGAGATTTGGTCATGCTTGTATAGCTAACTAGTGTCATAAGTGACACGCCATCTTCCCTCTTTGGAGAAACTGGCCTGCTTTTAAATATAAACACACACTACTCATCGTCATCACAAAATTCAAAGCAGGAGAATGATTTTAATTGAAAACATACCTTTTCACCGAACCACTGGTTCATCTGTCATAATTTTCTGGACCAATTTGATAAAAAGAGACCTGGTGACATGCGACTGACATGTTTTTCCTTACACGTATTCCACACTATGCAAATGGGGGGGGTCTAGTCCCTACTCTAACAGGATTTACAACAGTAACAAACACATAAATTAGAAGCTGCCTGGAGTCATTATCTCAAAAAGAAAAAGGAAATCGTTAAGCTTTGAGGCAAAGAATAAATTAAGCAGCAGTGAAAGAATGTCTTCTTCAGATTCCAGACACAAACAGCTTGACACATTAGAAAGGGGTCATCATGGGGGTTACCATATCTTCGTGCCTTCTCCATTTCCTGTTTTATCATGATCTATCTCAGCTGTTCCTCTTCTCCAAGACATTTGGGTGGGAACAAATTATCTCTCCTTTTTGTCAGTAGGTTAGTGTAAATCCATGCATGTTTTCTCACAAACAGAATGAGCTTTGGTTTTACCTGTTTGTTTCTCTCACCCTCGTTCTAGCAGGGAGCAGGCAAACACAGATTTTAAAAGGAACAGTAAACACTGAGCCGGGAACACTGCTCTCATTCTGGGCCGCCGTAGTGTGGAGTGTTTGCGCACACTGCTCCCAGCACTGTGGGTGTCTTCTCTCTTTCACACACTGAAGCTCTGTCTTACTTTAACTGTAACTTCACACACTGATAGCACACATCTGCACTTAGCCAGACTTTGCAACTCAGCAATTGCACTATTATACAAATGAGGGGGTTTTTGTCTTCTTTGAGCAAACAGAACAGCAGTGACCCTTAAACTGCTTCCACAGCACTCAGAAACATTTTCAATTACATCAAGTGATTAGCAAAATAATGCTTTTATAAAAATCTAAGTAATTTTACTTATGTTTTCCATAAGATGGTGAACATTGCCTTGGATCACATACTTGTTCCCTAATAAGATTCAGTGGAAGTCAATAGTGAAAACTTTCCCAATTTAATGAAAATAGCATTTCAATTTACAACCCCATAAAAGAAATGTTTCACTTGTGCATTTATGATATCTTTTAAGACAGGATATCCTGAGAAAAGGAGCAGTGAAACAGAATAAACATTCTGAAATTATTTGTAGTTATAAGATTCTTGTTGAAATAATTGCAGCATTTAGTAATGGAAACTAGAAAAACACCAAAATATCCAGGAATATTAACATGAATAATGTGTGATAGATAATTCAATGGTGGAATTCTAGATAGCCATGAAAATGAAAAACTATGGTTATTCACATCATAACGAAGAGCAAAGGAATCCATATGCTTACACAAAAATTCTATGCCAGCCAGGCATGGTGGCTCATGCCCATAATCCCAGTATTTGGGAGGCTGAGGCAGAAGGATTGCTAAATTCAAGGTTAGTTTGGGCTACATAGTGAGTTCAGGGCCAGCCTGAACGACAAAGCGAGACCTCCTATCTCAAAAACAACAACAATAACAACAAAAAACTAAAAGTTTATGTGTAGGATAACTTTTCTATAAACTGTAGATCTGGTAAAATTAATCAGTGGTATCAGAATTCGCACCTATACTTACCTTTGGGAAGAAGGGTGGGCTTAGTGACCTGGAAGCTTCCAGAGGCCTGGTAAACATAATACATCTTGGCTTATGTGATGTTTACAAAAATGTTTAGCTTTTGAAAATGCCCTAAGCTGCATGTTTGACTTGCACAGCTTTCTGCACAAAGTACTAAAAGCATAATAAAGAAAAGACAGAAGGAAACAACAGGATAGATCTCTTGCAAATAGGAAAGAATCCAGAAGATCTAAGGGGAGAGGGGAGGAGGGAGAAAGGCAGGAAGTAAATTAAGATAGACCATATATTGGAGATTTAGCTCAGTGGCAACGTGCCTGTCTGGCAAGCACAAGGTCCTAAGTTCAGTCCCCAGTACTGCACGCACACAAAAAGGACAGGTCACATACAGGAAATTCATAGCCTTAATGAATGTGAACACTATGTCATAACATTGTGTGTCATAAGCATGAGCTAAGAATAATGCTAACAACAAGAATAAAAGTGGGGACAGAGGATTTAGAGGCAGAGGGAGGAAGGTGGGAGTAGAGGAGGAGATATAAAAAAGAAGGAAGCTGTATTATATACTGTACCCCTCCTCCAAAAGAATGTACACTCCATGCACTGCAAACATGTACTAACATAATAAAACAACAAAAATTTAATGAAAATCCAATATTATTGGACCTATGAATAATACAGAAAACTTCAACCTCTGAGGGAGAAGACAAGCAGATGATACAGATGTTGAAATTACCTAACAATGTCTTTCACTAATCATAATTAAAATGCCCCTAAATATAGAGGAGACATTCTTGAAATGAATGAAAAGACAGAATCTTGACAAAACATACAAAATATAGTACAGAATCAAATGGAAATTTTAATTTTACAAAATACAGTACCAAAATCTATCTGGTGATGCAGAATGGGGATAACAAAGAAAACAGTCAATGAATTTTAAAGTAGATCAATAGAAATATGTAAATACTATGAAGGAAAAAATGATTGAGAGGAAAAATGAGAAGAGTTTGTAGGGCAATGCTAAAAGATCTAACTTCAGGAGCCGGGGATTTAGCTTAGTGGTTCCGGCACCTGTCTTGGCCAAAGGACCCAGGTACAATTCCCCGGCAACCACATACAATACTGGGTGTGGAGACTCACACTCAGCAGCAATTACTACCATATACCACAGTGCCGGGCATGGTGGCTCACGCCTGTAATCCCAGCACTCGGGAGGCAGAGGCAGGAGGATTGCTGTGATGTGAGTTGGAGGCTGAGCTCAGGGCCAGCCTGAACCACAAAGCGAGACTCTGTCTCAAAAAAAAAAAAAAAAGATCTAACATTCATTTTGCATAGAAGATAGTGTACCCCCCAAAAAAGAAGACAGTGTGATATAAAAACTCCTTAAATATGTAGATCCATGAATCGCAGCAAACCTTCACCAGGAACTCAAGGAGATGGATGCCTACGCATGTCATAGTCACACTGATGAACTATAGACAAAGTGTGGCATCTCTAAAGAAGCCCAAGAAGACTGGTGGATTGCTTACAGAGGAACAATGACTTGGATGACTGCCAGTTTCCCATCAGAAACACGGCCAGAAATAAGCAGAATATTTTTAAGTGTTAAATAAACTGCCAGCCAAGAATGCTCTGTCCAGTGAAAATATCCTCCGGGAATGAAATTGAAACGAAATCATTTTCAGGTGAAGGAAAACAGAGGATTTGTTGCCCCTAGAATTGTTCTCAAAGAAGTGCTAAAGGAAGTACTTCAGACAGAAGAAAAATGATACTGGAAGGCAACCTGGGAAATGAGAAGAAAGTAAGAACAATAAAAATTATAAAAAACATCTGTATAAATACAGTGTTGTTCTCTCTCAAGATGTTTAACATGTATTTGATAACTAAAAGAAAAAATATGATGGTATCTCATGGATATCTGCATATGCATACACACACACACACACTCATACACACACACACACACACACACACACACATACACACACATGACTTCTGTGTGGGAATGCAGAAAGTGGGAAGAGCTATACTCAAGTTACCCAAAAAACAAAAATTTAAAAAGCACATAAAATTCTAGAAATCATTAAAAATACTCAGCAATTACATGAGATTAAATGGTCAAATTACACCAACCAAAAGACCAAGACTGGTAGAATGAACTTTTAGAAAATCAACCACAAAACACACTGAATGAAACAGGTGATGTCTATAAGAAATACAATTTATTTTTATTTTATTTTATTTTTTAGGTTTTTTGAGACAGGGTCTCACTTTGTAGTTCACGCTGGCCCTGAGCTCAGCCTCTAACTCACATCACAGCAATCCTCCTGCCTCTGCCTCCCGAGTGCTGGGATTACAGGCGTGAGCCACCACGCCCAGCACTGTGGTATGTGGTACTGGTTGCTGCTGGGGTGAGTCTCCACACCCAGTACTCTATGTGGTTACCGGGGATCGAACCTGGGCCCTTGCGCTTGCAAGACAGGCCCAGGAGCTTACTGGGAACCCCGGAGCTTACTCCCCAGCCCAACTTAAAATTTATTTTTAAAATAATGGTAGAAACAAATTAATTCAGCAATGATTTGCATATGCAAAACAGAATGACAGGAAAAGGGCACACTGCAAATAAGGTGGTTATAACACCATCAGTCAAAGTAGATTTAAAAGCAGAGAAAATTATCAGAGGTAAAAAGATGTTCATGAAAACAAATTGTCAGTAAGACATAACAAATATTAAATGTGTGTGCATCAACTAGAGTCCTTCAAAATATGCAAAACATGACTATCAGAACCAAAGAGACTTTGTTAAATGCACAAAAATATTTGCAGACCTAAATATCACTCTCTAGGAGATAGAAAATTGGCAAGAATATAAAAGAATGAAATAAAAACAGTAATCAACTGAATAAAATTAATATTTAAAGAACATTCTGCTCAACAGCAAACTATACCTTTTCCGAGTTCACATGGAACATTCCTCAAGGTAGGTCACATCCTGGGCCACAGAATAAACCCTAATAAATTTAGAAGAACTGAAATTCCACAGAGTACATTCTCTGATCAGAATAGAATTTGAAAAACAACTTAAAATAACAGGAAAATCCCTGAAAAGCAGCACATTAAACAGCATAACTCTAAATAATGCATGAGTCAGAGAAGTCTCAAAGGAAATTACAAAATATTTTGAACTGAAGAAAAATTTTTTAAAACTGTCAAAATTTGTAATAAGCTATTAAAATCACTTGTAGAGGGATATTTATAGCATCAAATTAAACTTAAAAATAAGAAAATCTCAAATACAAGCTTATACCCTTAAAAATTAAAGAGGAAAATAAATCCAAAGCAAGCAAAAAGAGAAATTTTAAATAACTGAAAATAGAAAAACAATAAAAATATTATGAAACCAAAAGACCATCCTTTGTATCTGTAATGCAATCAAGAATTCTCAAAACTCTATCAGAAACAAACAAAATAACAGAACAGACAATTCACCAGAAAGAATTTATGTCATAGGAAATAATAAGCCCACAAAATTGTCTTCAACATCATTATTAGCAAAATGCAAATGCTAAGCTATAAATACACCCTCATTAAAATGGCTAATGATTAAGAAAAAAGGTTGACAATATCAAGTGCTAGCAAGGATACACAGCAACTAGATTTCTTATATGTTCATCATTACTGCAAAATTCTGCAGGCATTTTGGATAGGATTTGACAGATTTCTATTAAATTAAATATATACATACTACATAACCCAGTAGTCCAATTCCTAGCTATTACCCCAAAGTGAAAATTTATATTCACACAAACCCTGTATATGAATGTTTATGGCAGCCCTCTTGACAACTGCCAATACCAAAAAAATCCCCTAGCTCTCCTTCCATGAGTGAATGGATAAATAAAAGAAAATACATCCAATAATAAAATATTCAGCCACAAAACTATCACCACATGTGACATTTTGGGTGAGCCTGAAAGACATTATGCTGAGCGGAAAAAATAAAAATCCAATCTCAAAAGTAGACAGCACCCTCATTTTATTGATATGACAAACACCAAAATGACACTAGAGTAGTACTGAGTAGAGGACAGAGCCATGATCACCTCTGGTTTGGAGTGGGGAAACCATGTAATTATAAAGGGACATGGTTGGAAGGAGTCTGGGGGCCCTGACAGAATGGTTCCGTGTCCTGATCACATTGGGGGTCATGTGAGTTTGTACATTCATTAAAATCCCGAATAGCAAATTACCAGTATGTATCAAACGAAAAGGTCAGTTTTATTATATCCTTACTGAATGTGAAATTAATACAAGTAAACAGGTCACAGGAGATTAGCAAGTTTTACTGGAGGAAAGGAAAGAGGAAGAGCTTTTGAGTCTCCAGGAGGAGCCCGAATGTGGTGGCTCAGCAATAACTTTGGCCTTACTTTTTTTTTTTTTTTTTTTTTTGAGACAGGGTCTCGCTTTGTGGTTCAGGCTGGCCCTGAGCTCAGCCTCCAACTCACATCACAGCAATCCTCCTGCCTCTGCCTCCCGAGTGCTGGGATTACAGGCGTGAGCCACCACGCCTGGCACTGTGGGTTGTGGTACTGATTGCTGCTAGACATGAGTCTCCACGCCCAGTATTGTATGTGGTTACCAGGGATGGAACCCGGGTCCTTGCACTTGCAAGACAGGTGCTGGAACCATTGAGCTAAATCCTGGCCCTGGCCTTACATTTTTTTTTTTTTTTTTTTTTTTT
>PVIR01026186.1:0-24205 GCA_004026965.1 Petromus typicus | reverse complement strand
CAAATCAAAAAGTTTTCTTTTTAGTGAATTGTATTGTTTATATATATTTTTCTTATACCTAAGTGTTGTGTTTCAAAGCCTATTTTAAAATTAAATAATGACATCACTTTGAATTTTGTGATATCTACTACTGTAACTTTTAACTTACTCCATGCCCTAACATATGTTTCTTCTTCACTGATTTACCTGTATTTTTTTTAAACCTAGTAGTTTTCTTAGGATCTTTGACCCTATAGAGATCCCCTTGTTTTACTAGGTTATATCTAGAGCTTGAAACTAAGAAATTAATTTTATACTTTTTTTAATTCCTAAAAATTAATTTTAATTTATCTTAACATAGACAAACTCCTCATTAGTATAGATAATAAATGTATTAGCTTTTTGGTACTGTGGCTAATGGCTCAGTACTGTGTATCAATTTACAGTAGAAAAGATTTATTTTGGGTCACAATTCAGAGGGTTCAGTCCATGGTTTCATGCTTGCTCTGTTTCTGGGGCTTAAGTGAATCAAAACATCATGATAGAGGCTGAGGTGGAGCAGAGCTGCTCACTTGATGGCAGCCAGGAAGCAGAGAAAGAACGGGTTGAGGACAAGGTATACCTCTGGAAAAATGCCTCCAAGGACGTACTTCTTTCAGCTACATTCCAGCTCCTAAAGTTTCGTCTCAATACCACCATCAACTGTACACTGTCCTTCAACTGAGGAACTTTTGGGGGACTGTAAGACCAAAATGTAACAGTATTTTTACTAAATATAATTTTCATTCCATTTTTGCAAATCTCTTTAAATGATTAGCTTTCTATAATATCTGTAAATTTATGGTATCTTATATTTCATCTGCAGCAATATCATATGTGTTATATCTTCTGGAAAACTTGACTATATTCTCAGTAGAAATGAGATGGGCAGAAGTGAATTACATTTTGGAATCATTGTGAGTATATCTAGTGGCATTTTCATGTAGTGACTTCCTGCGTAGGGAATGAAGGGGTCCATCCCTGGCTCCCCCATTATTTTCTTTCCTGAAAGTAAGGGGCCATCCCTAGCCTCTTTGTCTTATATCAAGTATAAAGTGGTGCAGGGAATTATTGTTTCCAGTCTTTCACCCTCAACAGTGGCTGCACAACAGAAAGTTTACTTTCACACTCTTCGACTTCAAGTTTGGCCCTGTGACTTGCTTGAACTGTGGACTAGCCACAGGTATGATGCGCAGGTTTAAACATGAAGGATTATAAGGCACCGGTTTGGTTAGACTTTCCCTGTTAAGCTTGGTGATTTTGCATGAGAAAAGCTCAACCCAGGAGGCCTCTGTTCTTTCTTTTTTCTTTTCTTTTCTTTCTTTCTTTTTTTCAATACTGGGAATCAAACTAATAACCTTGTACTTGTAAAGCAGGTGGCCGTACCACTAAGCTAGTCCCTGCCCTCTCTTCTTCCCATGTATACCCTAGGGTGGGACACATACCCTAGGTCACGTGGTGCCAACACAAGCTGATGCAAATGGATGAGAGCCAAGAAAACCAGCTGACCCTTACCTGCAGCCCGAAACCCCACAGCCTGAAATCCAGTCTTCCCTGGACAGTTTGAATTCAACTCCTTTCCTTGAGCATGTGAATAAATAATTGTGGTAAACCACTAAAACTGGAGTTGTTTCTTACACAATGATCTAATTATTTTAGTCATGATTTCTGGACATTCACCACAGAGTCTATTCTGATCCTCTACTGTTTTGGACGCAGTTAGTGACTGTTTGGAGTTCGTAAGAGCATAGGGTAGTCAATGTACTGGACTTTGGAGCCTCTATGAATTCTGGCACAATAACTATATTTCTCTCTAAAGAAATGGAATGCTCTCTGCTCTCTTCAATTCAAATTGTAAAACTAACAACAGGAAAAAAAAACACATTCACACTTGTGGATTAATGTTCTGGATTTATTATTAATAATTTATTTCTTAATGTAAAAATAAAATCACTATGGAAGTATGGAGATTCTTTATACATATAAAATGGAAATTACATTTTACTCAATTATTCCCTTTCTAGGTTTCTTCCAAAAGAGTCGAATACATCATATTATGGTGACACACACATGTACATATGTACAGCAACTCCACACATAACAGCTAAATCTCAGAAGTGGTCTCTATGTTCATCAACAGATAAATGGGTAAAGAAAATACATTTATTTGTAGTGGAGAACTATTCCACTATAAAGAAAGATAAATCTGAGTCATTTGTAGGAAAATGGATGCACTCTGAGACCATAACATCCCATAGAATAAACCAGACAAACAAGATTAAAACATTATACAGTTTTCTCTGAAATTTAAATCAAAGAGGAAAACAAAAGATAGAGAATATAAAGCAGAGAGGTCGATGGTTGTAACTGAGCAAGGGTTGAAGAAATAGAGGGAGCAGGGGAGGGGAGGAGAAGTGGGAAGGAGAAGGTGAAAAGGGCCTCTGTTACATACATGCACCGGCTCCTGCGACGTGTAGTCGCTGTGTCACACACACGTACTAGTAAACAGGAGTTAACAGATTTTTGAAGTTCTCTTTTCTACATCTCACAACCACCCTATGAAGCAGCTGCTGTGAAGACTGCCAGCCCTGGGATCCTGGCTTTTGTCCCTCTTCCTGAGACAGGACCTGATCGACAGCAGTCGTCAAGGCTTCTCCCGGTGAAGGGCTTTCCCCTGGGCTGCTCATGTCCACAGCCTGCCCGTTTTAATGGAGACTGGCTCGTCTGCCTGGTGATGCATTTTCAAAGCTGCTGATGACAGACTTTGGTTTGGAGGAGAGAAAAGGGTTTGAGTGAAGTTAGAACATCATCCCACCCGTCCTACAATAGATGGACCGAGGGTGACTGTGGGAGAATATGTTTGTCAGTGCTGCCAGCCCTGTGGGATCTACAGCACTAGCAGGAACCACTCCAGGTAAGCACAGATTTTTAGGTCATCCTGCAGGTTACGGGTTTGTGAAACGTTTTCTCCTTAGCACCTTTCTAGGCCTGCAGTACTATTGTATCTCAGAGGGTTTACTCCGGGCATAAAACATCACCACTCTTTTCATGAAATTATTGCTTATAAGAATGCTTTTCTATATTTTCTTAAGACTACACCATTTCCTTCTTTTGTTTTTCAAATTTATTTAACTTTTGCAACTACCATTCTCATTCACATTTATTTTTGCCTTTTCCTAAATTTTATTTCTAAAGATTGGCTTCTCATATAGGTCTACTTTTTATGTATATTCATTTTTCATCAACATTATCACCATCACCATCATTCTTATGTGGCCATGTAATTAACCCACAAAATCTGATCATTAGGAGACACATTTCTGAGTTCAGTTCTGTGTAGTGGAGAGGGGACGTGGAATCTCATGACTTCTACCCAAATCTTAATCCTCTCATGTGCACACCTTCTGCCACATCAGACAAGAGATTTGTTTGCTAGGTTGTCTGCTAGGATTCAGCCTTTTCACTTAGGAAGCTATTTCTTGCTGCTCTTCCAGTACTACTAACTCAAAACCCAGATTACACAAGATGACAGTGTTCCACATAGTCATTCCATCTTCCCATTCAAGTTGACCTTCTTTCAAAAAATATTTGAAGGTGTCTGTGAAGGGGAAAGAAGACAGCAATAAAATGTCACATTCTGCTTGAAGAATATTAAGCCTGGGAGGCAAGACGTAAGCGGACATGTAAACCTTCTAGATTTCAACAACTATCAACTATCAACTATCAATCCCAACATGAAAACTCCACAAAATCGCAGTTAGTGAAAATGACCTCAGAAGTAGATTGTGGATCTATTCTATGGTCAGGGCAATTCAGAATGATGCTAACATTGTAGGGGTAGAAAAATAGAATTAGAATTTTGCTTTTTTTTCTTTAATATTCCTTTAGAAATAATAAATACTAACTAGTAACAAATACCTAGAAGAAAGACCTGAATAACATTTATTGAAATCTGAAACATTGGAAACTTGCATTTATCAACATTTGTTGGGCTTATGTTTTCATTTCAGTAGGAACCCAAATAAATCTGAAGTGAACTCATAAGAAGTTAAAATCCTTTGCACACACAAGTCAAAGGAGTGCGTTTCACTGAAATGTTGCTGTTACCAGAATGGGTCCCCAAAAATGAGTCCTTACCATGTTTCTGCATGAACTGACCGAAGGGACATTTGAATATTTGATTTGTTTTATAATTTCAGGCAGAAAATGAGAGAAGCTATGCCCATTTCTGGAAGCGAATCAAACACCGGTGTTTTTACTGCCTCCTTATGTCAATAGACATTTTAAAAAGCATTTTGTATATTTCTATCAAATAATACTTATCTTTTTTTCAAGTATGTTAGAGAAAAGTAGTGTCAGTGGGGACTTACCAGGTTTTAGAACAGCAGGAATATGTCATATTAGGGTAAAGACTCATTCTGACACATGATCGTGAAAGCATTTTGTTTAGCTAATGCTTGTTGTGTGTGTGGCTTTACAGAGCAGTAAATATTAAAGTTTTAAAAAGATGTATCCTACATCTTTTACAAAATGTTCTTTGTTCTGTAATGTTAACTATATTCTGAGGTAAGTAGAAAGAATACAAAAGGTACATTGCACAGATTATATTGAATAGCATTTTCTTACTTTCTGATACTTGGATTTGAAATCAACAATACCAAACCCCCAAAATTAAAAAATCAATCAAGACGACCGCCTTGTCTCACGATGGCGGAGAAGTCCCCCTTCATGATCTCTGTCCAGCCCAGGGAGCTTTGGGAGGGGCCTGGGTCCGAGAGCCTCCGCGCTCTGAAAGTACGAATTACCAGTGATGAGCCAACCCTGCTGAGATAGATTGAAATGGATGATCACTTACCTTTGAGCAATAGATGCTGGTGGCTTTACATTTTAGACAGTATTTGTAAGAATGTTTGAAAAACTACTTAGTAAATGTGAGTGCTCACTCTTCCTTTTTGTCCTTGGTCGTAGCTCAGCTCCGCCGGCCACTCACATTAATGAAACAGTATTGTATTCTGAGCAGCAGATCTTGCTTTGAAACACTTCCAGTTCTCTTTTGAAATCTCAAAGCTGCTTTCATCTGAGTACTATTAAGACATTATTCCTTCAAATAGGAAAAAAAAATCCAGTGAAAAAAAGAAAAGAAAAAAAGAGAGCTCAACCTTGAGAAAGTTTGGTTGCAAAAGAAAAAATCTGCTGTCTGGCTGGCCTCACGTTCAAGCCATCTCCGCGAGCAGCAGCCATTGTTCTCCGCCGT
The DNA here is from genome assembly GCA_004026965.1 of Petromus typicus. Classification (NCBI taxonomy): domain Eukaryota; kingdom Metazoa; phylum Chordata; class Mammalia; order Rodentia; family Petromuridae; genus Petromus; species Petromus typicus. The sequence continues at coordinate 18,933 of PVIR01026186.1, read as the reverse complement.
ATTATCAATCACCACCACACTTTTCTGACTGTGTAATTTGCATTGCATTGCAATAACAGGCAAAGGACATTTTGGACCATCTGAATAATTAATCATAACTTTCTAGTGACACAGTTCGAAATATCAGGAGGGAATGGGACTGTCCATAAAGCTGAGCAGTGGGGATTTGACTCTGAATTGTCTGTTGTTCAAACACAGTCATGCATGGCCTGCGCTTGGATGTTTACCCACAGAATTTGGTCTCAGGCTTATGAGCTTGAATAATATCTGTCTTTTGTATCTACTCATCAGAGGAATGGCTCACGTTGTTTTAAATGCTTCTTACAGTATAATAATTTATTGGCCAAATATTAACATGGGCTATTCAAGGACGGCCCCAACAAAAATGTTACAAGTTGGTTCAACCACACAGGTGGTTGAACAATCAACCTGATATGACCACACAGGTTCAGACCACACAGGTCTCCCCATTACTTTCAAACTCTAGCTACTAAACAAACTATGGGATGGTTATGAGTATTTTTGAAGCACTTCCAAGGGTAAATAGTTGATTTTTAAATATAGTACATGCCTACATGGTTTAATTTCAATTGAACTTATAAACTTCTTCAAAATATCTTTGTTAAGTTGAACTAAAACTGAATTCAGTACTTCAAGTTGTACTTCACTGAGCCTACCAGTTCTTCAAGTAAATGCAAATGCAAGTGTAAAATAAGAGGTTTAGTTCTCCATATTGAAAACATAGGAAGAAAAGGTGTACTTCTTGTATTTCTCAAAGTAATTTTAAAAGTCTTGCAATCATAAGGTGGAGCTTACCTATTTGAAATGTGTGTTCATCTTTGTACAAGAGAAATAAGACTTGGTGCCACCTCTGTGCCCAGTAGGGTCCCTGACCTGTCCACGGTCAGGCAGCTGTCCACCTGACATGCACCCATCAAGGCAGAGGTGGTGTGTAGCTGGCATAGTTACTTAGGCATCTTCAGTGAGACCCATCAGGACCCTTGGAAGAGGAAAGCTGCACTTGGTGCCCACCAAAACCTCTCAGGGAGCAAGTGTGATTTTATGAAGGAAAAACTGAAATAAAAATATATCCTGGAGGTTGATAGGAAAGTAGTGGTGAGATTTGTTTCTTTCTCTTATTTCTGGAACACTAGCCAGGAACAGAACCTCTTGCTGTCACAATGAATACAGTGTACACATGTACTTTTGTGAACCTATTCTATCTCAAACACACTGACCTTTCATTCTTGTAACAAATGTACCCATTTCTTTGCAATAAATAGACACACAAGAGACACACACACACAGAAATTCATTCTCTTCATAAGAGTTACATTAGCAAGGGAATCTCCTTTGACATGTATTTCTCATGAAATCCCAACAGAGGGTTTGTATGCTCCTTCAATGTCATATCTGAATTTTGATTTCTTGATAATAACCCAAATGTGCTAAGATTAGAGAAAAGTTTCTTTATTTCACTGAGAACAGAAGAAAGGGGCATCTTACACCATGCTGTCAGTGTAGGCATTGTGGGGAAAGTAAGCACAGTCACTAAGCGTGAGTAGCAATAGTCTTCCTTTAGTGTATATATAATACATTTGTTTTCTTCCTGTTTGTTTTCACAACAGTCAAAAACCTTGAAAGTTATTTTTTGAATTCACTTTTCAAAGAATTGTATCTTGTAAGCATTTGAGGGAAGGCTTAATCATTTAAGTATGGAATGTTCTCTGAGATTGTGAAATGGAATTTGCTTAAAGAAAATTACTCCATGGTGAGCTCAACTCCAGGGAAGAAAACTTTTGGGTTTATGCCTGGCACTAACTGCTAATGTGCATTGTTAAAGTACAGAGTAATCCTTGTATGATATTTTTAAGAATTAACTTTCAATTATTATCAATCCACTCATGAGAGTTATTCTAAAAAAAGTTACCAGGTAGGAACATTTACTATGAAGTACATCATCAAGAGAAGTGAATTATCTATCATCTGGCTTTAAAAAGGCCTTTGTTATATATAATACATTCTCACATGTATTATACATGTTATAATACATGTACTCACAGAAGAATAAGAGTTTTGAAACATTTCTACTTTAACCAACCATCTGTTCCCTATAATCCATAGAATTTGAATAGAAATAAAGAAATTTGAATATTATATTAAACATGAGCAAGTTCATTTTTTCAAAATGTTTGAAGTCTGTGAGCAAGTTGGCTCCTCAAAATATTTTAAAATACTTATATAATCTTTCCATCTCAAAAATATTTTCTCAGCAACATTTCACATAAATTTTCATCCTTAAGCCTTGATGTAATATTATTAATTCACTTAGCAACAAACAACTAGTCAAATGTTTCTGACAAAATGAGGTTTAACTTGAACTTTGTTTTATAAATTCAAGATTAGTTTTGTTCTCAGAGCCTTAACTATTGTTGTTTAGTGAAAAGATAAAATATTCTCTATATTCTCCCTCTTATTCTACTTCCTAGCATGAATGCAATCAATGTCATATTGCACACAAAAGCTAGTATGTTCCTTAACAAACAGCTGCTGTGTCTCCATTGGTTCATTCCACAAGGATCTGAGTTGTATCTCATGATTTGTCCTAGTGCAGAGGCTGGGCACACAGACATGCCATAGGCATCACTGACCTTGAGTCTACAGTGAAAGACAGCAAAGCAGAGTGCTGCGGGAACCGAGAGAAAGGCTGCAGAGAAAGGCTGTGCAGAGTTGGGGCTGGGAAATCAGGAAATCAGAAAGGCACATTAGTAGGCACAAGAAGCAATCAATTTGAATACAGTACATTTAAAATAAGCAGGAGCTATGAGTGAAAAAGAGTGGATGACACTTTGCATCTTATGCAACATCATAAATGAACCAACACAAGTACCTGTGGTAGGTGTGTCAGAAAGAGTAAGATATATGGATGAAATATTAATAAAAAAATATTGATTGAACATTTTTCAAATCTGGAAAGGAAAATAAACATCAAGCTATGTGAATCCCAAAGAACAATGTGAATTTAACATAAAGTGATCCCTACCAAGGTGCATTATCAATAAGGTCTCAGATAACGCTCAGATATTGGAAAGATAATTTTGAAAACAGGGGAAAAAAAGATGTAATTGGTCACATACAAGAGAGCTCAAAAGTCTATCAGCAGACTTGTAAGGAGAGCACTTAGCGACCAGGAGTGAACGGGATGATGAAACGTTGAAAGGAAACACAGTCAAGAGCCCCATCACACGCTGCCTTTTGGAAATGAAGAGCCAGAAAAACACCTTTTCGGACAATAGGAGTTCAGGTAGTTGGTTCACTGCACCTGGTTTACAAGGAAGGGCACATGGAATCCTGCACAGTGAAACCAAATCCTTCTAACTATCTTGATTACTCTTCTCCTTGCTGAGACAAAATATCTAATAACCAAAATTAAGAGAAGGACGTTTTCTTTTGGCTCACACTTTCTAGAGGTTTCAGTTCACAGTTGGTGGCTCCAAGGCCAGGTGGTATAGCAGAGGCTCAGGGCTGAGAAGAACAGTCATGGTGGGCAGAAGACAGCCAAGTGGCAAAGAAGTAACACTCCCAGTAGTCTGAGAGCTTTTTCTTTGTCTCATATTCCATCCAGTCAGCACTCACACCCTACATGGTGTACTTTATCCTACTCACTGGTTCAGCACCCATAATCAATCCTAGCATCACACATGCTAGACCCATCTAGCTATGGAAAGCTCCACCTATAAGCACAGGAGGCTTTGGGGGGACACCTAAGTAGAAACCCTAACAGTAGCTAGAAGAATAAAAACATGGAGTTGTGTAAATTACTATAAAGATGATGATATTATCAAATGCACAATAGGGCATAAATCATATTAATTTTAGTATAAAAATTTAAAGAAAGAGATTAAAATGTCTATAACTAAGATAATTTCATAATGGACAAGCAAAGTTTAAAAGATGTGAACCGTGACATCAATAATATAAAGTGAGAAAGAGAGAAAAAATTCATGTGTGAAATTTTTCTATGTAGTTGAAGTTAAGTTGCATTATAGATAAGACACACTGGTATGCTTGGGGTATATTTTATTTAAACCTCATGGTCCCTACAAAGAAAAGTTTGCAGTTAATACATAGAAGACAAAGACAAATGTATCCAAGGATTCTGCTGTAAAAGTGAAAGAAAATAAAGACAGCAAGAAGGAAGGAACAAAAGCAGTGAAAGATGAGTCAGAAAACAACACAAGGGAGAGAAAGTACTTATCTTGGAATCTCAATACAAATTTAATTCTGAGTTGAATTCTTAGTCAAAAGTAATAGATGGGCATGGCCTTGAGTCTTTTCCTTCCTTCGTTTGAGAAGGTTAGCTAAAGGTTTTCTATTTTGTTTATTCTTTTGAAGAACTAACTTTTGGATTCACTGATTTTTTAAATATTGTTCTCTTAGTCTCCATTATTTCCTGCACTGATTCTTATAATTTCCTCCCTAGTACAAGCTTTGGATTGGTCTTGTTCCTCTTTTTCTAGAGGTCTGAAGTTCAGCATTAAGCTGTTTATTTGATCTCACTCTCTTTTCTTCATGTTCACTGCTATAAATTTTCCTCATAGCAGCTATAACTGTGTCCCATAAATTCCTGTATATTGTACTGAGATTATCATTTAATTGTACAAACTCTTTAATTTGTTCTTTAATTTCTACTGTGACCCATTTGGTTATTCAGCAGAGTGCTGTTCAGTTGCTATGTGTTTGTGAGGATCTTGGAATTTCTTTTGCTATTCAGCTCCAATTTCAAGGCACTATGGTCTGACAGTATACAAGGGATAACTTCAATTCCTTTGCGTTTATTTAAATATGCTCTATGAAGTAGCATATGGTCTATTTTGGAGAATGACCCATGAGCAGCTAAGAAGAATGTATATTCTGACTTTGAGGGATGAAACACTCTATAAATATCTATTAAATCAATTTGTTAAAAAATTTGGTTCATTTCAATTATTTCTTTATTGATTTTTTTGCCCATTTGATTTGTCTATTTGTGACATTGGGGTATTGAAGTCCCCTACTACTATTGTATTAGTGCTTATCAGGCTTTTCATGTCCATTAATATTTGTTCATAGTTGGGTGCACTAGAATTTGGTGCATACTTATGAATGCCATCTCTTTCTCTTGGATTGTTCCATGTACAAGGATGTAGTGTTTTTGTCTCTCTTAATCAGATTCATTTGAAATCTACTTTGTCTGCAAATAAGATAGCCACTCCTGCCTTTTTGCAGTTTCTTGTAGCATGGATAATTGTGACATATGTGCACCCATGTTTATAGCAGCTCAGTTTGTGATAGATAAACCTTGGAAACAGCACAAATGCTCACTAACAGGAGAATGGATAAAGAAGATATATGGCTTTTTAAAAAATAAAATAGAGTATTATTCTTCTATAAAGAATGTTAAATTTGAGTCATTTATACTCAAATGAATGTACCTTGAGGACATACTCATAAGTGAAATAAATTTCAGAAATGAAGCAGCTACAGGTGGGACTTTATGTAGCAATATGAGAGAGGCAGTGAGGGATAGTGGACTTGGAATTTATGAGGAGAGAAAGTATAAGTGAAGCTCAAGTAAGTTCTGGATTGGAGAACCCCTTACTGTTGGGGGATAAAAAAAAAAAGAATCAACCATAAATTTGATGTTTGCATTGTGGTTACCAAGAAAGGACTGGCTAGGAGTTCATTGCATAAAATGAAAGGCTGGTCTTGGGTGGCCCCTTTACTTACTATGGGCTACAAGGGGATGGATTGTATCTCCCTCCAAATTCATATGATGGCATCCTCCCTCCCAGGACCTCAGAATGTGACTGCATTTGGAGACAAAACATCACAGACACAGACATTGTAGAATAAATTCACCAGGCTACAAGTAACCCAATCTGACAGGTGAATTCACCTCACTACACAAAGAATGGTTGCCATTTCAGAATTAGCCAGCAACAAATGTTGGCGAGGCTGGGGAGAAGAAGGAACCCATCTCCACTGTTGGTGGGACTGTAGTCTCATAAAACCCCTGTGGAGATCAGTTTGGAGATTCCTAAAAAAAACTAGGATTGGAGGTCCCATTCGACCCAGCCATCGCTCTGCTAGGTATGTACACAAAAGAATTAAAAGATTCATATCACAGTGACATATGTGCACCCATGTTTATAGCCGCTCAGTTTGTGATTGCTAATTCTTGGAAACAACCCAAATGTCCATCAACTGGAGACTGGATAAAAAAGCTGTGGTTCTTCTACAGAATGGAGTATACTCTGCCATAAAAATGATAAGTTTGAGATTATAACAAAAAAGTAAGGAAATAAATTTTGTGTATATGGGGGGGTGGTAGGGTGGGTAGGGCTATGGGAAAAAAATGAGAATTAAGTTGTGTCTTATACTGGTACAAATGCCCATTATGGAGTGCAATTATGATGCATGTATGTAATGTACCAATAAATATTTTTTAAATGATAAGCTTGAATTATTTATACTTAAATGTACATACCTTGAGGATAACCTCATAAGTGAAATAAATACGTCACAGATATATAAATATCACATCTTTTCTCTGGTATGAGAAAATAAAGATGTAAATGAGTTCTAGAATTGTATGATATATATTGTGGAATAGATAATACTCAAAGTGAAATAGGGTGAAGGGGAAAAATAATGAGATTATAACAAAAAAGAAAGGAAACAAATTTTATGTATATGGGGGGGTGGTAGGGTGGGTAGGGCTATGGGGAAAAATGAGAATTAAGTTGTGTCGTATACTGGTACAAATTTTCATTGTGGAGTGCAATCATGATATGTATATGTAATGTACCAATAAATATTTCAATTAAAAAAAAGAAGAACAGGAAATCTATACAGACAGAAAAGGAAGATCAAGGAAAGACACAGGAGGAAGATGCCACATGAAAGGCAAGAGCAGAGAAGAAACTAAACCTGCTGCTAAACTAAACCTCTGATCTACATTTCCAGCTTCCAGAATTTGAGTTGAGGATTTTCTGGTTCCAGCCTGGCTAGTTTTTGCATTCACTTGTGTTAGCTAACCTAGGGCCATAATATTGCTCAGAGAAACCCAGCTGAGCCCAGGGTCTCCAGGGTCATATGAGGCTTGTACTCCATAACAAGGGCTTCCGAAACCCAGTCAGTGTTGGCTCACAGGGTGTTTGGCCTCAGCCTGCAGATAAAAGTCGTATAGCTTGTGGAATTGTAAGAGTTGCTAGGCAGTAAATCAAAACACTCATTTTGCATTAGTGTATCAGTAATATTAAATAACAGTTGCCAGTGCTTGTAAGGCAGTAAGTAGGAAAGGCAATGCTCAATCAATATTGTGTAGTCTATAAAATGGACTTTAACTGTGTAAGACAGCATTTTAAGCTTCTTGCCATTTCTCTCCTACTAGGCTCCAGGGGCATTTGTTGTGCCTTTGGCAACACTTCTACAAGAGTTTGAAAATGTACTCAGAGTTCAAGGGGCTATTTAAATATAAGTTCATAAATTTTTTAAAATGTAGTATAGATAACTATGTGAATGTTGAAATTAGGAAAAAAAGAGGTGACGTGGATGGAAAGTAGAATGGCGTGTACAGAATGCTGACTGTCACCTCTTTACATTTGTGTGTTGTCAAGAGAGACTTCTGCATCTTTTAATTTTTTATTTGCTCACACTGTGTCACCTTCTGCTCTTTCTGTGAGTCTGTAATTAAAAGTCTGCAGTCAAGATTCCTTGGACACAATTTCTTCCAGCCCAGATGTGGATGTGGTTTGAATACAGCATTCATTCAAGTTCAGGAGCTGACTGGGCACTGGCCACGCCTCTCGGTGCAGCCCTGACACCACAGCTGAAGGTGCTGGGTGTCATGGGCTGAGCCTCATATCCGGATGCTGGAAACTTCTCTCAAGCTCGTCAGGCCCTATCTGGCGTTTCTTGTGTAACACAGTGTGATGTACAGTCATTCACTTGATGGTACCAGTGAGCAGAAACCTGGCAGCCTTTCTGTGGATAGTTACTACAGTGTTCATGCTCTTCCTCAAATAAGAGCCCACTTTCCTACATCAGGCTGGGTTGTAGTTGGGGTTTTGGCAAAGGATACATTAAATACAGGACATATAATTTATGGGTTTATTCTATGATAATTACCTAAAATTCCAATGCAGAGGCATGCAAGAGACTAACTACATACTAGAGGCCCCAAAATATGGCTGAGAGCTGGGACCCTAAGGCAATGTCCAACCAGTGGCCCAGAGCCCACAGCAATGTCTCATGCAAGTCTGTATCAAGGATCTGCATCCAGAAGGCCCAAAGCCCCATGGTGGAAGCCAGAAATTCTGCGCCAGTGGGTGAAGATCTGCACCAGCACACTGAGGCATCTTCCCTGAAGCCAGTGAGAGATGCTCACAGTAAAGATCAAAGCTTCCAGGACCAGATCAGCAGCCGTTCCAAGTCAGTGAGGCCTGAGCTCTGTTCCCAAGAACAGCCAAGTTTGCATGAGGAGAACCACCCCGAGAAAGCTTCTTTTTGCAAATCAACAGCTCACAATCTTCCCCTCTGGGTAATAACAGCCAAGATTTACTGAGTAAGAGCCGTGGACCTTTATGGACACTTTCCATGTGCTTGGTTTTCATCAGAGTCCAGCAAATTATGAATAGATGCTGCAGGAGAGAGGAGAGAAGCTGAAACAAGTTAGAAAATATAGCAAAGACACTTGTACAATATGTGCTTCCTCTTGTTATGGAATCTAATCCCTCCTGTCCTGGAGGTAGAGAACGACAAGCTGAGGAGTGTTGTAGCCAGTGAATACTGTAGCACACATCAAACTCACCAAGCTGTGCTGCACACCGGCAGTGCCTGATTATGGAGAAGTGTGTTTGCTGAATTGGCCACCTGCCCAGTGAGGAGGATCCAGGAAGGTGGGACAGTGGACGATGATTTCACCACTGCATTCCCAGCTTCTGGTGAGAGGTAAGAGCTCACCGAGTTTTCCTTTCCTGTACATCTCTATGAGGAAGAGCCGTTAACAGGAGTGTCTGTCCCTGAAGGCATGGAAGATAAGCTGCGCTTCTGCATGGCTCACAGCACTCTTATTCCCCAGCTCAGCCTCCCAGCTGGTATCTCTGTCTCTTGACCTAACCTTGCTCTCTCCCTTGGGGAAAGAAGAGGATTCATCTCACTTTTGCTCTCAAGTCACTCTCCTGTCTACAGCGCACCAGCCTTGGGTTCCATGGCAGGACATACACTCTGTCCATCTCGTTAGGCCTGGTCCTCCCTGTGCCACTGTCACTTCAAAGCAGCCTCCAGCTGCTTTGGTCTCCTGGGTCCATGGTGGACAAGAGGCCTCTCAGAAGGAGGGCCCCCTCAGCAGACCAGACACAGGAGATTCATGCACCCTGCCCAGCTCAGTTCTGTCCCCTGACATGTCCTGGGGAGCAGGGACACAGCTAGCTCTTCCTTGAAAACCAGGGCCAGGGTCTGTCTCTGACAAGCAGTGGCAAGAATGAAAACTGACATCCACTTGGGAAGCTGAGGCAGGAGGATTACATGTTAATATTCCACCTGGGCCATTTAGTTAGAACTTGTTTCAAAAACTAGTGATAAAAAGTGCTGGGGTGCAGTGCAGTGTGAAGTCCCTGGGTTCAGTTTCCATTCAACCTCCTCCCCAAGGAATGTAAATCGAGTATTGTTCATTCAGGATTCAGGTTAGGCTTGCTTGCCACTCAGATGACTTTGTAATGGGGAAAGTGTGGGGTATCAGTCGTCTTTGTCAATGCCACAGGAAAATAGCCATCCTTAAGGGTGAGAAAAAGACGTAATGCTAAATGTCATGAGGACTTTCATTTTACGATCAAGAGACCATTAAATTGACCAGATTGCTACATTTCAACGTTGCATGAGGAGAACCACCCCGAGAAAGCTTCTCTTTGCAAATCAACAGCTCACAATCTTCCCCTCTGGGTAATAACAGCCAAGATTTCCCGGAGTTACATAAGGAGCAGGTGAATTTTGTTCACTCTGCCATTCCTTAAGCCGTTGGGCATAAACAGGGTCCAGGGGGTGGAGCATGAGTTAGAGAGACGTTCAAGTGACTGGGTTATATCACTCCAGCATTTACAGTAATTACATCTGATCCTTCAACTGAAATTGAGTACTTTGTTAGAACTTTTCATTTTTTCCTTTGAATATTGTCTAGGGCATTGAACTCATGGGCTCAACTTCCTCCCACTGTGCAACTCTGCTACTACTAGGTACTGAATTCCTTTGCTGGGCTATCCCATTTAAACAAAGACCCTTGCCTCTCATGTGTGTCCTAGAGCAGGGTCATGCATCCTAGGGTCTGGTGTTATCCAGGTGCTGCCCAGGTTCTGGTCAAGAACCTGGAAGGAGGGTTCCTACCCAGCCTCCTTTTTGCCTTCACTTCTTTCTCTTCAGGATTTGATCAGTGGCTTTGCTCTCAGGTAAAACCATCCCTTTTGGCTTCATCAGAAACAGGAACTTCCCACTTTCCACCAGCAACTACTGGCAAACGTGGTCTGGGCAACTCGCTGAGATGCTCGGGTCAGAGCACTTTCCTCCTGAGCTCCTGCCAAAGAGCTCCCCGCCCCTGAGGATATTTTGCCTTGGACTCCTGTGGGACTACTCTTCATGTGGCTCTCACGCTGCACTCAGGCCGATGCTAATCCCTATGCCGCGGCCACACCTTCCCGGTTTCTGTAGTTACGCCTCTGTCCTAGAACCCTGGAAGGAGCAGTTCTAGTCCTATTACATCACTGGTTCACCAAAGGATTTCTGAGCCAAGTGATATGCATTCTTGCAAGTTGTTATCTTAATATTTACAGGGGAGATGCATTGTGTCTGTGTTCTCACAACCAAGTAGGAAGTGGGAGACAGCTAGTGTGGAGCAGACTCCACGCTCTGCCTTTGTGTTTAAGCCTGCTCCGTGCTCCAGTTGTCAACTTTCCAGTAAAATACTCTACTTCATATCTAACCATGAGTCCTTCATTTATCCTGATTAATTTTTAATGTTAGAGATTAATGTAAGAAACTTTAAATACTTACTAAGAGCTAAGAAAAATAATTTATTCAAACTCTTGCAGCAAAGTGTTTCTCAGAGCCAGACTCCCTGGCAGACCTTCTCCGTAGCTACGTGCTCAGTAATCACCTCAGTGAGCTGGGTTTTAGAGAACAGAAAAGTTGTACCCAGAGACCGACTGGGTTTCATCTGGCATTTTGGGGATCATGGCTGTTCGTCTTAAAATCACCACACTACTTGCAGAACCATGCTTTGTACACATCATGTCTTTGCTTTACTGATAGGATGCAGTGGCACAGTCAGGATGCACTGTGAGCTGATGAAAAGCGGTGCCAATGTATATGGGGACCTAGTGAGTGAGTGTCTTCTGCAGAAGTTGTAAAAATAGAGGAAAATGCCTGGATTTGTATTTTCACAAAATACTTTTGGTAAAAGGAGATCGTGGTCCATTTCATAAAGAAGGACTGTAATTTTTATGTTATTAATTATAGCTTTCTGAAACTTCTGAAACTTTCATCATTAACAAATGAAGTATTTTACCAACAGCATCCAGGTACAGCATAGGCTGAAATAACCCAATTCCATCCTTCCAGCCACTTTCTGGAGCCCTTTCTCTAGAGTCTTCAGTTACATTGTCGTAGCTGCCTCAGAACACCTACGTCTTATGGTCACTTTGACTTTTGGGAAGAACCAGAAGCTAATGAGGGTCAAATCCATTGAAAGAGAGAATGAAGACACACTGTGATGCTTTGACAAGCCCGCCTTTCTGTTCACCATCATGAGCACCAGTGCTCACCACATTGCTGGTCTTGGCTAGCTAAGACACAATGCAGGCATTCCAGACTTGTTCCAGAAAGTGGCAAGAATGATCAGATAAGTGTGTTGGAAGTGATGTGGAATGTTCTGAAGATTGATAGCAATATGCCATTTGCTGTAATAATTCTTTTGAATGAAAGCACTCATTGTGTACTTTGATCACACTTTTACAATATGGATGAACTTTCAAAATATAACACTAAATGAAGGAAGCTACACACATAAGACAATATATTGTATCATTCCATTTATAAGGAATTTCCAGAAAAGTAAACATAAAATAATAGGAAGTAGACTAGAAATTTTCTTCATTGAAGATGATCATGCAAATTAGCATAAGTAGATGTGACTTTAATGAGGTGATGAAAATAATAAAAATCTAGATAATGTTTGTGGCTGCATAATTCAATGAACTTATAAAATCAATGCATATTTAAGATGGATGCAATTTAAAAACACATCTAGTTTACATTTACACTGGTAAGAGACAGAGAAATGAAGCTGAGGAAAAGAATAGAAGTGAAAGAGAAAAGTAAAACAGATGGTAGTAGGCTGGTTGGATAAATGGAAGGCAAGCAAAACCAGATAAAACAAAAACCAGAAGTGGGACTACCCAAGAATGAGTGGAAGAAAGAGAACAGATCCGTGTATTAGAGAACAGAGGAAGCTATGAGTCTTCTGTTTCTACTTATCTGCAGAAAGTGCTAAGCATTTTTTGGCCTGGCTGCATGGCACAGAAGGACCGGTGATAAATGTCTATGAGCTACCCACTTCTATAAGATTTCTTTTTTGATTTTCATGTTTATTTACTTTCTCCTTTTGAATATTAAAATGAATAGTATAAGTTTGCACCCCCATGTACATTTTCTCTGACCTAAAAATAGAAGGTGAAAATCATAAATTTAGAAATTGTGACTATCACCATTGTAAATATATCTGAAACTTCAGGATATTTCCGTTTATGAGAATTTTCTGGGCCAAGCTGACATCATAGGAGGGAATCACCATTATTTTCCCTGTGTTTTGTTTTGTTTTGTTTTGTTTTGTTTTGTTTTGTTTTGTTTTATTGCTCACTGGCTTTGCACTCAGGCCTGTGAATCATTCATTGTTCCAGAATATGGACCTTATAAAAATTACCCTAAATACATGAAAATGAAATGAGATAACATGAGAAGTGCTGTGAAAGATAGAACCTGAGAAGCTTATGAATCTATCACAATCATCAGTGGAGATGATATAGCCACCTCCTTGGTTTTGCAAGTCTGCTACAGTGTTCCAGCCAGGAGAGCAATTACTGCAGCTGAGTCATTCATTTCTCAGGTGCTCTCTGCTCTAGAGACTCTAGAAGGAACCGGAGCATGAAATCGTAGGTCTCCTTCTTCCTTCTCACGTCTCGAGCACCTTGAACAAAGCTCAGGCTCACTTTAGTCAGTGTGTTTAAAGTCAGGGCATTGATCTTGTTTGTGCAGACTTAGCCTGATGCTTCTAACATGGCGTCCGGCACTTCACACTCCCACAGATAGGACCACATGTTCTCCAGTAGTGGTAGCTGAAAGGTCATGGAGTACACAGAGAAGCTTCTCTTGTTTTGCTTAAACTGGACCTGAAACCGGACAAAGAACTTGGAAGCAGCTTGCTTCGAGTAAGGTTTCCCCATGGTTGTCCTCACTCCTGCTTAGTGATTCCCGCACTACAAGCGTCTCATCCTGCAGTGTCTCCCAGCTTCTCCTCATCCCCAGCACACTGGCTCCCTTACAAACATGGACAGTAGCGTGTTCTGCAACATTCGGTCCTTACCAGGCTCTGTCACCAGGATTAAGGCTGTAGATTGTTTCATAAGACTGCAACAAATAAAACATAAAAGAGTGGAGTAACTTTAACCACATAAACGCCATGAGATTATATGAGCTTGACACACATTACTTCAGAGAAGAATTGCCTAGTGAAAGGGACACACAGCGAAGGTAAAAAGGCAGAATTAGATTCACTATGACGCTCTGAGCTGAAGCATTCACAGTTAATCTTAATAACTAAACTTACTTTAATCACCTAAATGTACTTACACTTGGAATAAAAACCACTACTATTTTTTAAAGCATGAGCACTGAAATTCATAAAAACATCTTTCCTGCAGCCAGAGGTGGTGGCAGGTGGACAAGGCACTTGTCCTGCAAGACTCCACTGAGAGTTCACCCTGTTGCCTGGAGCAGAGGCACATTACAATCAGCTGCGATGCTGCCCGGCCCTTGCTGGTGATGGCGGTTGGCAGTGGTGGTTGGCAGTGGAGTCTGGCAGTGGTGGTTGATAGAGGTCATTGTAAGCTGCATTTATTGGTGGTGCAAAACTCTGGGGAAGGTGCTAGTGGGGTGAGTTCAGTCTTACTCCTGGTATTCTGTCTGTCTGCTAGCCTTGATATGATTGGAAGTCATGGCATCTCCTTTGGAGCATCAAAAACAAAGGCCTGCTTCTGAGATGATCCTAGATGGGTGAATGTTCTTGATAGAACATTGTAAAAAGGGGAAGGGGCTCAAGAAGCCTTGACCTCACTCCCACACTCTGCAAAACCTGAACAGAGTGCCATGGACAGTTTTTGTGAAATGCTGTTCAGTTGACGTGAGCCTTGTGCTAGTGGATTGTGGAAGAATTTGGCTGTTTCACGAGTGTTCTGTGCAAGAGGAATGATGTCACCAGAAGTAAGTTACATGAGACTGAAAACACTGCCCCAGCACCGCCCCCAGTGAGAGGGCTGGGTTCATTTAGTCCACCTGTGCCCAGGAGCTGTTAAGTTTTATATAGCCACTACAAATGCTAACAAGTAATTTCCCATGGAAAACGACTTTGTTTCTGATTTTGAAATTCTCCTCAAACTGTCTTTTCTTCCATTAAAATCACAACCTTATTTCATTTTTGTATCTTTTAAATTTTGTTATAATTTCTAGATTTTAAAAAAAATTTATTTTCTTAACCGTATTATATTTGAATAGTGCACTGCGGTTATTTTGCTAATTTTCTTTTGAGAAAAATCTTGCTATTAGTTCAGGCTGGTCTTGAACTTACTGTGTGGTTCAGGTTGACTTCGAACTTGACACATTTTGTCAGCCTCTTAATTGCCAAGATTACAAGGGTGCACCATCACCCCTAGCTTTTGTTGAATGTTTTTTTTTTTAATCTGACAATTCCTCATGACCTATTTCAGTATTTTGACATATGCTTCTATAAATAAAGCTAGTAAACAGTGATATCTTTGCAATAGATTAGGTAAAATTTACATGCAATGAAATGAAGAAATCTTGATTACGTGGTGCAATGCACGTTGACAAATACATAAATCTGTTTAACTTATGCTATTATCAGGATGCAGAACATTTCTGCCTTTCTAAAAGATCATTTGGTTTCCTGGTGAGTCCCTCTACCCTGTAATTGACCTATGTACTGATTTTTCTGGCATGGATTATGTTTTTTTTTTTAATTTTCTTATATGAGTCGTTTTAAAATCCAGATCATTTTGTGTAGTACAGGTAACTTCAAAGAAACTACAGTTGCAGCTGCTTAATTTAGAGGGCTGGATTGCAAACAACAAAAATGTCTAAGAGAAAAGCATTAAAGTCAGACATAATACACTGTTAATTCACACATATGTGATTCCACAGGAGAAAAAGTATGGGGTGAAAGCACCGGACCAGCAGAGCTTCGACACCTGAGGTGCCAGTCCCTGCACCGAGGAGGCCGTTACATGGCTCTAGGGGCACCACCTGGAAAGGGGGCGCTCCAAAGCTCCAGCAAGTGAGCCCCTTAAGTAATCGTTGGGACCAAAGTGGTCTTGTCCAAACTGCATGTATATGACCAAGAGCAGGGAGTTTGTGGCCCTAAAGGACTAGCCAAGTGTCCAAGAAGCAAATATCTGCATTTTCTAGTTAAGGAAGTAAAAGACTGTACCTGGGCATCGGCCAGGCTCACAGGGGTTTATACTCACATCAGGATTCCTCACAAGCATCCTAACATCTAATCCTTACAATAAGCTCACAGCACTTTTGTAAGAAAGAAAGATTTTTCTACATTCAATTTTACTCTATAGTACAATGTCCGTGAGATCCATGTGTCTTATGTCTACCAATAATACATTTCTTCATTTTTCATGAACCAATATTCTATGCATGAATATGCTAGTTGTTTACCCATCATTTTGTTATAACTTTTTAATTGAGTTGTGTACCATGATGTATTCATCCAGATCAAACCAAAGTAACAAAATCAGGAGAAGATTTACAAAGGAATTTGTCATAGGGGACTGGTTTGTATAATGGTGGTGGCTGGTGAGTCCGCACAGCTGTGATTTCTTTGTTGAATGAGGCAAGTCCCAGATCAAGCTACACCCCTGACAACTTTCAGAAATATTCATGGACCACCCTGTGCACGTACAGACAGTGAGTTCGGAGAAGCGAAGCTCCATCTAACTAAGTTGGCACTCAATGCCACTGCTGCTCGTCCCTTTTAAATTGGCAGAGTGTACTTTCAACTGTCCTTAATCTCTGAATAAAGACACTATCAAAGGTGTACTTTTTTTCTAATATGCATCCTGCCTGCAACGAGAACAAGCGCACTGTTTTCTTAGGAGAACATCAAAGTTGTCACTCATGGATAATATTTATCCTTCTGGCTGATTCACCCCCTTCTTTTGGAGTTCTACATCTTAATACTGAGGTATAAATTGATCTACTGTTGGTATATTTGTGGAAGTAGATGAGGGGGGACAGGAAACAAAATGCTTCACTTGATTTATACAAGCATATTCATGGCAAAATAAAATAGAATCGTAATATGTGATTCTTACTTTTTAACTAGTTACATCATCACAGCCAGTATCTATATCTACAGTCCTCACACTGCATGCAGGAGGAGTGGGTTATGGGACACGCCAGTACTACTGAAATTTTGACATAAACCCCTGTATATAGAATGATTTAATATTGGTTTATAATATGGTGCCAAACTGAACCTTTCCTTTTATGTTCTCAGTCCTTCAAAACAGCATATATTGCTTCATATGATGAGAAAGATGTTTTGGTCATCATTAAGCCTTTTCAGATGGACAGAATTTAACATACACAGAGAGGCAATCTGGTGTAGTCACAACGGTCATTACACGGGAAGCAGAAAGAATCAGAGTGATAACGAGATGGTTCAATGATGAAAATAGAGATTGCAGTGATTCTCCCCGAAGACAGAAGAGGGACCAAGGGCAGGGAACACAGACAGCCTGTAGAAGCTGGAAGACAGCCCAGGACAGTGACAGAAGCCTCACGTGGGCAGTCAGCGAGACCAATGCCACCTCCCAGGACTTTCTCTCTGGACTCTAGGGGCCACACTGACCTCACTGTTCTACTTTGTTTACAGACAGAGCCCCAGTGCCCAGGAAAAAGCAAGAAAGAGAATATAACAACCATAGCCATGACAGAGTAAATGCACTCAGAGCCCATGTTCAGCACAGGGTAGTATAGCTCCTATGCACCGAGTCTCTCATTTCCCCAACAAACCTATGAGGGGGACACCATCATCATTTTCTGTTTTATAGATTGGAAAACTAAAGCAGACCAAACCTTGATCAAGTCATATCCGGAGCTTCAGCAAACTACATGTCACTCAGGAGACTTCAGTCCCAGGGACTCTGATTCCTCTGATAGGCAAGTTTCTGCCCAGTGTTGAGCCTACATTAGAAGCAAGTTATCTAAAGAGAGCTCCAACTGGTGTTCTTACAGCAGAGGTAGGTCTCAAAAGGAAAGAGAGAGGGTAGATGAAAAATTACCTCTCTTATTCCACAAATTAGAAATATGGGGCTATTAGGATTTTGAAATGAAATTTTAAGTCATTCAAAAATTTGTACACAAGGAAATTGGCTCTCATTCCTATAAAACGTGCTGCTTTTCCTTGGAATTCTCACAAAGGGCTCCATGCCTGAGGGGCTGGAGTAGAAAGGGACGGGAGACTTGTGACAGCAGAAGCTGACCTATGGCAGCTGCTGACCAGATGGGGGGGTGCCAGGAAGCAGGCCTGCCATGGGTGGGGAGACATGCTGGGCATAGGGCTGGGCAAGGGCCACCAGCATTCTCTGTCTTCCTGCCCCTCCAGAAAGCAGAGTTCTGAGTCTGGCTCCACCTCTGTCCACATTCACGTCTGTGGCGTGATGAATGGTGGCTCTGAGGGCTGGACTGAGGAATCTTTTCTCCAAGGGAAGATCAGGAGCTGCTTGGAAGGGTCCTGTGAACCTTGTCAAACTTCTGACCACCCCGGTCCTCCTGCAGCTTTCCCTGCCAGACACGGAACTAGCAGACCTCAGCAGAGCAGGATCCATCAGGGTGGGACACACAACAGGGTTTTTTGATGTCCACAGATAGGAAGATAAGAAACAAACCTCTCTGAGCTCGTCTCTCTCTCAGGCACAAGTCAGAGCAGCTGTTCCAAGTTGCTTTCTCCATGTCCTGAGCTGCAAGGTCCCTTTGGCCTTGAAGGAGGCCGTGGCTTCTGACGAGGACTGGGCGCTCTGCATCCAGCCTCTGATTCCACTTTGAAACCATGAGATTCCTGGATGCTGCTTGGGAGTGCCATCTGGGAACTGCCCCGTCTGCCTCTGTCCTGAATGGGAAGTGAGAAGCCCAGGCTCTCCATTTCTGTACAACTCCAGGGTGCACTGGGGACCCCGGTCCTTCTACCTCCAGGCGTACAAATTTTCTAAGGGTTTTGGCTCATGACAACCATGGATGCCACAGCATAGATGACACTAGTCAAAGCACAATATCCATGATTGCTTCTTATCTTGACAAAGAGTAAAAGTAGCAAGAATGAAAGACCTCATATTCAAAAACAAAGAACTTAGTGTGAAAGCTAGGGGCCACGAGTTAAGTGGACCTTGAAGTTATGATCAGCCTAACAAAACCAATTGGGCTGCAACCAGAATTTTAGTTTTAACTTACGAACAAAACATTGAGTCACAACCCAAAGCATACTAGTGCTTGTGTTTCTAGATGGTCTAGATGCAGATTTAACCCTTAAAGAGTTCTGAG
>PVIR01026185.1:0-24121 GCA_004026965.1 Petromus typicus | reverse complement strand
AGGCCGGCGCCAGAACTACTGAGCTAAATCCCAGGCCCCAAATTTTGTTTTATTTTTAAAAATAGTCACATATCATAAAAATCATAACTTATATTAGCATGTACTAGAGCTATATAATATATTCATGTTGGGTACAGGGAATCTAACCCAGATCTTCATGCATGTTAAGTAGAGGCTTCTACCACTGAGCTATATACCTCTACTCCTCTAGTTTTTTTTGGTTTTTTTTTTGTTTTGTTTTTTTTTGAGACAGGGTCTCGCTTTGTGGTTCAGGCTGGCCCTGAGCTCAGCCTCAAACTCACATCACAGCAATCCTCTTGCCTCTGCCTCCCGAGTGCTGGGAGTACAGGCGTGAGCCACCAGGCCCGGCACTGTGGTATGTGGAACTGGTTGCTACTGGGAGTGAGTCTCCACACCCAGTATGGTATGTGGCTACTGGGGATCGAACCCAGGTCCTTGCACTTGCAAGACAGGCGCCGGAACCACTGAGCCAAATCCCTGGCCCTCTACTCCTCTAGTTTTAACAAAAATAATTACAGACTGAGGATTTAGCTCAGTGGTTCACGCCCCTGCCTTGTAAGTGCAATGTCCTGAGTTTGATCCTTGATAACCATTCCCAACACATACCACAACACTAGGAGTGGTGACTCATGGCATCAGCAATCAGTACCACACACCTCAGTGCCAACCATGGTGACTCACACCTTGTAATCTCAGCAGAGGCAGTAGGATTGCTGTGAGTTCAGGCTTGCCTGGGCTACCTAGTGAGCTCAGGGCCAGCCTGAACTATAAAAGTGAAACCCTGTCTCAATCAGTCAATCAATCAATCAATCAATCAATCAAATTTCCTTAATATCCTGATAAATATATCCCATATAAACAAGCTTACTGGAATTGTAAATAATTTTTAAAAGTGCAGGTCAAACTTTGATGATCATTAGGTTCGCTTTAGTCTGACTAGCCTTAGGGCCTTAGAGAGAACATTTACACCCAGATTCTTATACGCACACATGCTATTCTAGGGACTGTCCCTCTGGTTAAGGTGTGCCTAAAATATTGTGGACCAAGGACAAACCAACCAGATTCCTCTCCGAAAATATGGAATTAAGAACATTAACTATAGGAAATTGAGCTACAAGGGGCCCTGTGCCAGGGTGAGTCAAAGTCCCAATTACAGGGAAACAGAAAATGTCAGTTTACTGACAGACAAGGATTGACATTCAGACAGAGGTAGAGACAAGAGATCCTACATCCCTGTGAGACAAAGCAGGAGGCACCCTTAGCTTCCACATTTGTTTCAGGGTCAGTCACCATGAGAAGCAGTTATCTTTCTTTCCTTGTTCTTAGTTATCTCTTCAACTGCCTTTGTAAAACCCTCCTTTACTTAATAAAAGTTGAGTATATTTTCGTTTCTTAGAATCTTAAGGTCTCAAAAGTCCAAAAAATAACACAAGTTTGGAAAACAGTCCTAATGTCATATCTTGTCAAATGGAAATAAACTGTTCTGTATCAACAAAGGAATAGTATCTATCCATAAAAGAATACAATTAATATGCAATGAAACTTGAAGAAACCCTGAAAACACTATACTAACTAAAGCCAATCACAATTCATGATTTATTTTCATACAAAAATCTGAAAGAGGCAAATACATAATGATAAAAAAATGAATTAGTGGCTACTATGGGATAGTGAGGCAGAGACTGAGAATATTGGAAAATAACTAAAAGGTTTAAGGGGTTTTTTTACTGTGGTAAAATATACGTAATATAAAATTTATCATTTTAACTTTTTCCCCCTTGACAGCAATGGGCATTGAAAGCTGGGTCTTTACAATGAGCAAAATCTCTAGCCTTTATTTTGTTTGAGACAGGGTTTACTAAGTCACTCAATTGCCCAACCTGGGTTCAAACTTGCAAACATCCATGTGTATGTATCTGTGTGTATGAAAATACACTCATATTTTAAGATAATTACTTATAGCTAAGACAAAAACTATGCTTACACTGTCTATTCATTTAATATTTTATATCCTTTAGGGAACTCTTAATTTTTCTGGTTCCACAATTTCAAGGGATTTGAGAAGAGAGAATTCACAAACATTTCAATATGTGAACTCAATCCAATTTCCCAATTTTAATCAAATTCTTTACCCAGCTAGAATTAGACTATTTCCTAAAGAGTTACCACTCAATCTAACTTGAAAACAAAGCTTACAGAATATTTTAATATTTCATGTGATACAATGAAATACATGACTATACTAAATGAACAGACCATCCTTATTTTTTTTCCCTCCATACTGGGGAACAAACTCAAGACCTTAAGCCTGCCAGGCAGGTGTGGTGACACTGAGCCACATGCCCAGCCCTCTTATTTCTCATTTGATTTTTTCTGTCATACAAGGAAAAGATGACTGACTAGCTGTCTCTTAGTCCAATTCCTCCCTGCTTCCTTCAAGGCCCAAAGCATGAAAGTCACCAAACATCAAGGTCGAGAGGTTTTGTGATTACACAACTAACACTGATTTTAAATGAGAAATCTGAACAGCAGAGAAATTCAGTAATCCCATCAGTATCAGCTGTCAGTGAAAAAATGGAAGCTGGTTTCTTTTTCTGTCTTTTTTCAATCCTTTGTAGTACACTACGGCAAGGAATTGAGGTATTCATGGGGCGATGTACTAAAACCATCTAGATGACTTCTCCCTCATCTCTATACGTATTCTTGTTCTATGTGGACTGAAAAGCCAATTTATTTTTGGAAGTATTATATGACTTAAGAATTTTTAAAAGTAAACAAGAATATAAAGCAAAGAATGTCTCTCTCACCCTTGTTCTCCAGCTGCTGTCCCAAAGACAACCAAAACTAGTTTCTAAAATATCCTTTTGGAAATATCCTTAAGAAATTCACACACATACTTTTTTTTAACCACATAAATCAAAGCATACTGGATATACACAATTCTGTATCTTCACTTATTACTTAATATATCTTGCCAATCATTTCATGTGGTTGTTAATAGCTTTAGTTTTTCCTGATTATTTGAACATTCGTGATATTTTGTAAACTTTCTAAGTTATACTGACCTAGAACCCTAAGAAATGCTAATTTCTCTGAGGTTTCCCAAATCAGATATCCAAGCACATAAAGCTACAAATGGAATGGGAAAGCAGAAATCTTAGCCTTGGATCATCCAAATTCTTTCTGAGTGACCTACATGCTAGGAATCCATGTGGTAATGGGGGTTTAGGGAGTTTGTTTTGTTTTGTTTTGAACAATGGCCAGTCCAGAGTTCAGGGCCTACATTCAATGTCACTAGAATACAAATTATATGTTTATTTCACACATTTGTCAATAATCATTCATGATGTCCTAGGATTTCTGGTGTGATTTTAGTGAAGTTTACTATCTCAAAAATAAAGTCAGGCTCACTTAAAAGTATAATCACTCACCTATAATTCCAGCTTTTCTGAATTACTGAGATGAGAGGCTGAGGCAAAAGGACTGCTGTGAGTTTGTGGCCACCCTGGGCTACACAGAGAGTTCAAGGCTGGCCTCAACCACATATCATGACTCTGTCTCAAAAAAGGAAAAAAAAGAAAAAATAAATAAAAGTATAATCACCTTGACCTAACAGGGAATTCCCAAATCAGAAGATTAGTATCAACTAGCACAGACATTTATGGGTTTTAGCAGGCCTTTTTTAGGGGCGAGTACCTCTCGAGTGCTGAGATTACAAGCCTGTGCCATCATGTCTCGTTTATAGCAGGCCTTTCCCATCCTCAGGAACTACAGCCTGGAGACCACTATCACCTCCCTCTCAAAACATCCATGAGTCAAACATTTTGTTATCTAACTAGCACTCTTTCCTCAAACATTTGACATGGAAGCCAAAAGTATAAAAGATACAAAGGAAAATACTCTAATTGAGAGAGTAATGGGGAAATCAGAATCTATTTTTTCAGCACTCCCATCCCCACCCTTCTCTCCACCGCTCAGTCTCCAAGATACCTCTACAGAAGACTACAATTTGAAACCAACTGAAATAAAACAACCTGATTTAAAGGTAGAGTTGAAGGGCAACAGAACATATTAAGTGGAAGTTATAACTAAAATTATAGTATGTCTCGGCACCAAAATTCATTAATATAGGATTAGTTATATCCTTGGCTCATATAATATAAAAACTCCAAAAATGTTTAAGAAACCTAATCAAGATTTTATAAATGTCTCATGTTATAAACAGCAATATACATAATGTTTTAGAATGAGGACAACAGGCTAAAACAAGATGTCACTGTTTTAAGTGACAAGAGCACCCTGAATCTAAATTCTACAGATAAACCCAGAACTAGACTTACATATCTTGCAAAAGGTCCATAAAATATGGCCAAACAAAACTGGTCTATTTAAGTTCCTGTTTGATTCTTCCCATATTAAACACACACACATTTTCTCAACAGGAAACTTTCTTGCAACAACAAAATTTCAAACACAATCTTCTAAAAATAAAAAGCTAATCCTCCTCTCACCAGGAACTCCTGGCTTTTGGCCTACAATCTTTGCATAACCAAAATGTACTTGGATAGCTTTTCAAGGTAGCCTAAGCTATCTTGGAAAAAAGCTAAAAATATACTGCACTGTGGCAAGACTACAGATGACTCTTCAGATGAGCAAGAGTGAAGCCACTTAGGGTCACAAGAGAGGTTGGTCCACACTTCACCAAAGTAGAAAAACAATTCTGTAAAATATGCAGTTTAGTTTTTAATTGACCCAATAATAAAACCTGATACAAAATAAGGGCTAAGGGAGGTCTTTTATGACATTGTAGATGGTAAAATATTTTACCAAACGGACACAAATTAAGCTTCATTAATTTCCACATCACAGCTCCCAAGGCATGTTAGTCAGGGAGAAGCTAAGAAAGATCACACTACCCTAGGCATCGCAAGCATGTGAAATCTAGTCTGGAGATGAGTTAAAAAGCTAAGCTCCTCCTGAGCCTCAAAGTCCAGCCTCAAGGGGAGACTAGAAATCATCTATGCAAATTCTATAATTTATATAATACCACAGTAAGAATATACTCCTGTTAAACTAAAGCATTGTTCCCATTTAAAACAACAGAAAGGCTCTTCTAAAAGAATTATCACTAACAAGGTATTTTATTTGTAGCCTCCTATGATATTATAACACTATGATATTATTTAGGTGAATGGCTGGGCATGATGAGGCATGCCCAAAATCTCACACTTGGGCAGCTGAGGCAGGAGGCTGGCCTGAACTACAGAGAGTGAAACCTTCTCTCAAAAAAAAAAAAAAAGAAAAGAAAAAAGCCAGCCTGGGCTGGATAGCCAATTCAAGGCTGAAAATACAAACTGAGACCCTATCTCAAAAAACAAAACTAAAACGGGCGGGGCACACACCTCAAAGGTAAATGACCCCTAGGTTCAATCACTAGTATTGCAAAAAAAAAAAAAAAACTCTAAGGAAAATAAAGTGTTATTACTTAAAACCTTTTGTATAGCTAAGCAGTATATTAAAACTGCTTACAGGAGCTCACCTAACAGCTGGATTCCATTATTATCTTTAAGGCTTTAGAGAAGCTAAGTAGCTTCCCTACACTAATTTTTTATAACTTAGACAGATCTTAAAGATTATGTTCCACTGTCTATCCTTCTACACACTAGCACAACTACCACAAGTAACTAAGCAAGTAAAACTAGGGAACCAACTCTTTTTAAGGAACACAGTGTATCAAAGGAGAGAAAAAGGACTGGATGGTTAAGAGGACTTGCCTAGCGTGCATAGGGGGGAAAGAGGGAAAATGACTTCCAATAGGCTTACTGTATCTAGTTCTATGGGAAAGTGAACTAAACCAGACCCTCGGACACTTGTGAGGACAGGGACTGTTCTGTGCTTTTCCTGTGGCCTTAGCAGTAGCTAATAGTATTTAATCCTCAGTAACACCCAAACCAACATTAACTGCCACTTCCTCTTTCTTCCTTCTATACACACTCTGAACTCTCCACTACGACTTTCCGCATCCTTATGCCTGAGTGCAGAAAATTAATTGGTCTTCCCACTTCAATACTTTCTCCACTCAAAAGCCGTAGTGTTTTCAAACTATAAATTACAAATGTCTTCTTCTTAAAAGTCCCCAGTGGCTTCCTATGCATGCACTACAAATAAAATTCAAACTACTCAGAATAACCCACAAGGTCCTACATACTTTATTTGGCTGCTTACTTTAATAACTCTCCAAGCCCCAGCAACAGGAGCTTCCTTTCACTTTCTCTACCCTCCTGCTAAGCCCTTCCTAACCTTAAGCCTTTGTTCTTCTTTCCACTTCCCTTAGCAAGCTTGTACTTACTGGCTTATACATAAGGCTAGCTAGCTCCTTCTTAAATTTAAGGTCTCTCTGTCCAAACATCTCCTAGAAGAGCCTTTTTCATCATTCTACAAGGTAGCCCCCACTAGATACTATCAATCAAATCACCTTTTTTGGTCCTTTAAAGGCTTACCATAATCTGAAGTGAATTAATTTTATTTGATTATATTCTTCCACTAATACACAACCTCCTTTGATTTCCTGTCTTATTTGTTAAAATAAATAAACAAGAAATGTGCAGGACTTACTAGAAGCAAAGTTTGAAAAATCTACTAAGGGGACCAGGGATGGAACTCAGTGGTACCACACCTGTCTGGCAAGGTCCTAAACTCAATTAGTGGTACTGGAAAAAAAAAACAAACTTGAGGGACATAAAAATTTATTTGAACACAAGGACAGAAAATGTATAAAATCCATAATTCCAGTACTCCCAACCAATATTCATCATTCCCAATAAAAACCTCATGATTAATATGAACATCGCAGAATGACTGCAATGTTCATCCAAATACACAGACCGGAATTGTAAAAACCAGGCATGGTGACACACACCTGTAATCCAGCACTCAGGTGATCAAGGCAGAACTGCCATGAATTTGAGACCAGCCTGCACTTAATAGTGAAATTCACCCAGGAGCAACCAGTACCACATACCACAGTGCTGGGCGTGGTGGCTCACGCCTGTAATCCCAGCACTCGGGAGGCAGAGGCAGGAGGATTGTGATGTGAGTTTGAGGCTGAGCTCAGGGCCAGCCTGAACCACAAAAAAGCGAGACCCTGTCTCAAAAAACCTAAAAAAAAAAAAAAAAAAATAGTGAAATTCAAGTTCAACTGAACTAACAGCAAGACCTTGCCCCCAAAATAAAAGGTCGAAATCTGAAAAAAACAGAGTAATGAATGACTAACTCTCCTACAACTAAAATTCTAAGACAGTATTTTAAAGAGTGTGATAATATACAAAAGATCAAGAGAGTAAGATAACAAGTCAGAAATTGTCCCAAACTCTTCTGGTGAATATGGCAGATTTAGTAAACAAAAACATCTTCAATTTTAATTGATGAGGTAAAAGACTGGTTAGTCAATAAGTAGGGCTGACACAAATGGCTATCTGGAGAGGTAACATGTACAATAACATATCCCTCAAAATACATCTCTACTTTACTTTTCGCATCAAAAATAAATTCCAGGGCCAAGGATTTAGCTCAGTGGTTCCAGTGCCTACTTTGCAAGTTCAGGGCCCTAAATTCCATCTCCATTAACCACATACCACAATGCCGGGTGTGGTAACTCATGCCTATAAACCCAGCACTGATAACTACATACCACAATGCTGAACATGGTGGCTCATGCCTATAATCCCAGTAATTGGGAGGCAGAGACAGGAGAATTGCTATGAGTTCAAGGCTGGTCTGGGCTACACAGCAAGTTTGGGGCCAGCCTGAATTACAAAGCGAGACAGTCTCGAAAAGAAGGGAAGGGAGGAGAGGGTGAGGCTGGGAGGGCAGGGGATGGGAGGAGAGGAGAGGAAAAGAAAAGAAATAAATTCCAAGTGAACCAAAGAACTGGAAGTTTAAAACTGAACAGAGGGGCCGGGGATTTAGCTCAGTCGTTCTGGCACCTGTCTTGCAAGTGCCAAGAGCCCGGGTTTGATCCTCGGTAACCACATACAATACTGGGTGTTCACACCCAGCAGCAATCAGTACCACATACCACAATGCTGGGAGTGGTGGCTCATCCCTGTAATCACTCGGGAGGCAGAGGTAGGAGGATTGCTGTGATGTGAGTTTGAGGCTGAGCTCAGGGACAGCCTGAACTACAAAGCGAGACCCTGTCTCAAAAAAAAAGGAACAGAAACTAAAAATTAAACTGGAAATTATTTATCAATTAAAATTTCAAAATCTCTTCTCTTTAAAAATATCAAAAGGTAGGGCCGGGGAGTTAGCTCAGTGGTTCCGGCGCCTGTCTTGCAAGCGCAAGGACCCAGGTTCGATTCCCCGGTAACCACATAACAATACTGGGTGTGGAGACCCACACCCACACCCAGCAGCAACCAATACCACATACCACAGTGCCGGGCGTGGTGGCTCACGCCTGTAATCCCAGCACTCAAGAGGCAGAGGCAGGAGGATTGCTGTGATGTGAGTTTGAGGCTGAGCTCAGGGCCAGCCTGAACCACAAATCGAGACCCTGTCTCAAAAAACCTAAAAAAAAAAAAAATATGAAAAGGTATACAGTTAAAAGTCTTAGCTGGTATGGTGGCACACACCTATGACCCCAGCATTCAGGAGGCTGAGGCAGGAGGATTACCATGAATTTAAAACCAGCTGAACTACATATCCAGACACTTGTCACATGAACAAAATCTTCCTCTCATTTCTCCTTCCTGTAGCAACCAATGTTCAAGTTATCTTTTCAGTATCTCTTACAGTTACAGGCACACATATACACATGTATGTACACATTATTTTTCCTCTCTCAGAATTCTGAAGGCACAGGAAAGAGGACCAAGAGTTCAAGGCTAGAGTCAGTTGTACGTGAGTTCAAAGTTAGCAAAGATTCTGTAGCAAAATCCTGTCACAAAAAATAAAAGTATGAAACAGTAGGAAATCGTAGAACATACCTGTAGTACTTGCACTATTGGAGGCTGAGGCAGGAGGATTGCAAGTTAAAGCCTAGCCTGAGCACCTTATAATTTTGCAAGACTTTGTCCCAAAATTTTTTAAAAATATATTTAAAAAACTAAAAATGGTCTGAAGATTGAGTTCAGTGCAAATTAGAACTCAATTCCTGGGAGGGAAGAAGGGAGGAAGGGGAGGGAGAGACAGAGAGAGAGAGGCAAGCAGGCAACTGTCCTAATCATACTATTTCCTCTAGTTTGAGCCATGAGTGAGTTGTTTAAATTTTACACTTAAGAATATCTTTTTAAGTACAGTATGAAATCCACAAGTCATATATAGTCTAATGATGAAGACAGCTAACAATCTGGGTTTGGTGATGCATGCTTATAATCTCAGCACTCAGGAGGCAGAGGCAGGAAGATAGAGTTTGAGGCCAGCCTGAATTGCACAGAGACCTTGTTTCAAAAAGGAAAAAAGAGAAAAAAAAAAATATATATATATACACACACACACACACACACAAACACATACATATACACACATATAAATATATATAAGCTTTTTAAATGTTTGCTTACTATGTGCTAGCTATTACGCTTAATGTTATTTAATGTTATTTACATTATTCCATTATTCCATTTTCAAATAAAGTAGAAGTCACGAACTGGTGGCACTGATTATATCTGACTAAATAAAAGTGAGTATTCTACTGTGTAAAGGACTTTCCTAAACAATTTTTTTAAAAGGCCAATAACCAAAATCAAAAATAACAAAAGTAGATAATTTATGAAAGAAACAGAATTCTCCCTATAATAAAAATATTTAATTCCAATAGCGACTGATAAAAGGCTAGTCAGTTTTTAAATTTGTAAATTATCAAAATGTCCAATGTGTAATATCCAGCACTGCCCAGGATACTCATACATAGTTGGTGGCTTTATACACTGGTCCACTCAACTTTTGAAAGTAAAATATGTCAACATCTATCCAAATCTGTGTTACATCTTTGGATTCAGCAACTCTATTTCTAACCTACAAAGCTGCTCGTATACGTACAAAAAAAATGAATACAGATGTACATATGTATAAATATACAAACACAAAAAATTGTTTATAATGTCTGACCAAAAAAAAATCGAGTGGCTGTAAACTGACTAAATAAATAAATTATGGTATTTTCATAAAATGAAAGTGGTACTATGCAACTATTAATGAAAGAGGTGGCTCTAAATATACACAAACTTGGTTAGGAGTGGTGGCATACACCATAATCAGAATTCAGAAGGCACCGGAAAGAGGAGCAAGAATTCAAGGGTAGACTCAGCAGCACTGTGAGTTCAAAGTCAGCCGGGATTATGTAGCAAAATCCTGTCACAAAAAATAAATACTTGAAACAGGTGTAGACAAAATATTGTGATTTCATTCTAAGAGAAAAAAAAACTAGAATATGCAAAAATTTACCCAGCAGATTGCATCTAAGAAATAGTACTGTACTTTCAAATTATTTAGTCCTCCACTGTACTTCCATAAAATATTACTTATAATGAAAGAAAGACAAGAGTTTAAAATAACAATATGTTCCTCAGGAATTAAAATGACTTTAGGTGAGCTGGGCCCAGTGGTGCTTGCCTATAATCTCACCACTTGGGAGACTAAAGCATAAGTATAAGAGTTCAAGGCCAGCCTGGACACATAAGGAGACCCTGCCTCAAAACAAGAGCTTGGTGTGAACATAAAGTCACTCCCCACTCCACTCAACCCCCTCCAGTAGGTATACTCCTACATTCACATTGTGCCTATTTTAGACCATCATTCCTAGAAACACAGTTTTAGCTTCATTTCCAATATAAGAACTCAACTAAAAGTAATGAAAAATTAAACATCTTTGAACAGTTTTGGACATGATGACTGTTATTTATAACAAACATTTTCAAAATTATACAAACCCATAGGCTGGCCAGGCATGATGGGGTACATCTGTAATCCTATCAACTGGAAGGCTGATGCAGGATTGCTGCATTCAAGGCCAGACCAGGCTAAAATAATTTGCTAATCTTGACTTTTCATTTACTCCAGACTAATCTTTTTTGTTTCTCTTTGATTTTTGTGCAGGCTAGGCAAGACTTCCTGGGTAATCCTTCTGTCTCATATTCCCAAATACTGGGATTACAAAAATGGGCCACCATGCCTGGATCTCCTGACTAATTTCAAGGATTTAATTTCTGCTGTAAAGCTGCTAATCAATACTATTCTTTCAAAGGAATTCTCAGATTCTGTTAAAATCCTATCAATCAACTATCCCAAATTTCTAATTCATTAGTTTTTCCTACTTTTGAAACTGCTCTAAAATTCCCTGCATATGTAAGTTACATATGGGAGACTAAAGCATAAGTATAAGAGTTCGAGGCCAGCCTGGACACATAAGGAGACCCTGCCTCATGCTAAAACTTGAATTTATGAATATTCTGAAATTATAAATATTCTCTGGGATGAATCCTGTACTGTTTATTTTCTCATCCTCCCAAAATTAAAATTTTAAACTGAGATACAAAGGTTTACAAGGCTTATATGGTCTAGTAGGGAGTAAATGGGCACATACATAAGCAATTATAAGACACACTAAAGCATAAGAATTTTCAGAACTGGGGCTGAAGATATAGCTCAGTGGTTCCGGCGCCTGTCTTGCAAGCGCAAGGGCCCGGGTTCGATTCCTGGTAACCATATAACAATACTGGGTGTGGAGACTCACCCCAGCAGCAATCAGTACCACACGCCACAGTGCCGGGCATGGTGGCTCACGCCTGTAATCCCAGCACTCGGGAGGCAGAGGCAGGAGGATTGCTGTGATGTGAGTTGGAGGCTGAGCTCAGGGCCAGCCTGAACTACAAAGCGAGACCCTGTCTCAAAACTCTTAAAAAAAAAAAAAAAGGAATTTTCAGAACTGGGCCGGGGATTTAGCTCAGTGGTTCTGGTGTCTGTCTTGTAAGTGCAAGGACCCAGGTTCAGTCCTCAGTAACCACATACAATACTGAGCATGAAGACTCATGCCCCCATACTACAGTGCCGGGTGCAGTGGCTCATGTCTGTAATCCCAGCACTTGGCAGGCAGAGGCAGGAGGATTGCTGTGATGTGAGAATGAGGCTGAGCTCAGAGCCAGCCTGAACTACAAAGCAAGACCCTGTTTCAAAAAAACCTAAAAAAGGAATTTTCAGAACTGGGCAGGGGATTTGGCTCAGCGGTTCCTGCGCCTGCCTTGTAAGCCCAAGGTCCCTAGTTCAATCCTGGTGACCATATATAAATACGCCAGGCATAGTGACTCACTTCCATAGCAATCAGTACCACATGCCACAATGCCGGATGTAGTGGCTCATGCCTGTAATCTCAGCACTCAGGAGGCAGAAACAGGAGAATTTCTGTGAGTTCCAGGCTTGCCTGGGCTACACAGTGGTCAGCCTGAACTACAAAGCGAGACCCTGTCAAAAAAAAAATCTTTTTTCAGAACAGGGATTGGGAACTAAGTGGGGCAGAATAAAGGAAGGCAAAGATAAATAGAAAGAAGGAAAAGAATGGAAACAAAGCCTATGCGTATAGGGGGAGAGGATGAAGGGGGGAACAGAAATGGGAAAAAAATAAGAATCAAGATATATCATGTACAGGTACAAATTCTCAATGATGAATATTACAATAAGTTCCACATAAAATGTACCAATAAGCTCAATAAATTTAAAAAAAGTAATTTTCAGAACAATAATACACACTCTAAAGAGGAGATGTTGAGGGAAGACTTTCTGGATGAAGCAATATGTAATCAAGCCCTTCAAAATCAATAGAATTCTATCGTTAGAACCTCCTCCCCAAAAAGGGCAGAATTCAATTGTGGTACAGTTTGGACAACGTAGGAAAAGAACAGTCCGAGAAAAGCAGAGTACAAGAAAAATAAATGAACACAATAGAAAATAAGTATATTATTTTATAACCTAAATGAACATGCTTAACTTCAGTATTTGTGAAGACTGTCAGTTTAGATAGTATGCCTCTTCTCTTAAAATTAATTGTATAGCATAAATATCTTTAGAAAACAATTATAATATTATATGACTAGAGATGTAATTTTGTGGCAAAGCATTTATTTAGCTTACCTAAAACCCAGGTTCACAACTCAGCACAGAAAGAAGAAATAAGAAAGAAAACTAATGTCAAAAACGAGCTTTTCAATATAGCTTTAAACTTCAGATCACGTCTGTACTATTTAAGCTTTTACATAATCACTGAAGTTTCTCATTAAAAAAAAAAATTCATCAGTTTAATCTATTTGTTTGGGTGAGTGAGGTTCCTAATGCTTGATATAATCAAGTTTCAGTCCTTGTGATGTTTACGTACATGAAATGTCTCTAAACTCAGACAACCTCAAAGACACTTTTGTTTAAGAAAATAGTCATGCCGGGCTGGGGATTTAGCTCAATGTTCCCGGCCCCTGTCTTGCAAGCGCAAGGACCCGGGTTCAATTCCTGGTAATCACATACCATACTGGGCGTGGAGACTCACGCCCAGCAGCAATCAATACCACATAGCACAGTGCCGGGCGTGGTGGCTCACGCCTGTAATCCCAGCACTCAGGAGGCAGAGGCAGGAGGATTGCTGTGATGTGAGTTTGAGGCTGAGCTCAGGGCCAGCCTGAACCACAAAGCGAGACCCTGTCTCAAAAAAACCTATAAAAAAAAAGAAAATAGTCATGCCTAGCGTGGTGGAACGGCCGATAGTGTTAGCACTCCAGAAGGCTGAGTCTAAGCCCAGTGTGGACAATTTATCAACTTAGCAAGATTGTCTCAAAAATATTTTTAAAAGGTTGGAGATGTAATTCAGTGAAAAAGGGTGTGTCCAATCACCAGTACTACCAAAAAAAAAAAAAAAGATTTTCATCAAAATAGATTACATATCAGGCAAAAATCCTCAATGATTACCATATCATTAATGTAGATCAATAAACTATATTTTAACTGCAGAAACATAATATTATTATTTTAAATTCAATATATAAGATGAAAATCCAAAATGAGCTCTCATTCTCCATCCATTCCCTTTTTTATTTTAGGCATCCATCATCACACTGAATCATTCCACAGATGTTATGGTACAATGGAATGACCACTATACTGGATGTCAGAAAACTGGCTTCTGCTATTGCCCAACTGTAACAGTTTAAGCAGACTGCTGTCAGTTTACTCAGTCCCTCAGTTTATTCAAAAGTAAAACAAGACCAAACCTGTGTGACTACATTCTATTTCTA
Source organism: Petromus typicus (assembly GCA_004026965.1). NCBI lineage: Eukaryota > Metazoa > Chordata > Mammalia > Rodentia > Petromuridae > Petromus > Petromus typicus. Next base: position 9,827 of record PVIR01026185.1, on the reverse strand, counting down.
CAAATTACATTTCTATCAATTACTGCACTGTGTTTCAGTCAATTTAATTTGCTTTTGAGATGGCTACTAAATAAAACAGCAGTGGCACACACCAAAGACTTAAACTAGCGGAAGAACTACACAAGAACATTCAGTTTTATAAGGAGTCAAAAGCAAAGGTAGGGGGAGTTGAGTACCTTGGAAACTATCCAAGTAACATTTGACCACACAAGCTCCTGGGGTTGCAAAAATGGTAGAAGAAAAATAAAAATATTCAAGAAAAACACTACCACAAAAATATGAAAATAAATAACAGATGCTTTCATGCAGTTATTTCTACATTACAGTAAGTTTTCATAGCATGTCAATACCCCTAAGAAGTTCTGATACAAAAATGTTTTTCTAACCATTAAAATTGCCTTTGGTATCCTCAAGCCTGAAAATGGCAGTGTCAGGCAATCTGAAGACTGAGTTATTTGCGCATATAACTAACTGATCTGCTCAACCACGCTTCATGCCTTTACATTTAGTGCTGTATCTTGAATATAAATGGCATCTGGTTAAACAAGCAAATTACTGAAAACTTGTGAAGCTCTAATCTCTATGATGTCTATATATAATAAAGTCTGACTGACCTTTACTACTTGCTTTGTAACATATTCTAGTAAAGTTCAGTATTTGAAGTAAAATAACAGATGAGGCCAGGTGCTGTGGTGTGAACCTGTAGTCCTAGCTACCCGGGAAGCTGAGGCATGAACATGGCACCAACTTGAACCCAGGAGGACAAGACCAAACTGAGAAACAGGAAAATCACATCAATCAATCAATCAATGCAAATGAAGTAACTAAGTATGTGACAGTGCTATCATTTTCAGACAGACATTATTAAGAATTTCAAATTACAACTAAGGTAAATCACAAAATACAACTAAACTGAGTAACAAAATCAAACACAAAACACTGAGTAAGGAATAGCCTAAAATTCACCTACATCAAATCGAGTTTTATCCAAAGGCCTTTGCTTTCTATAGCAGCAAGAAATTTATAATTCTACAATTTAAAAAACGTTTTAGACACTTAATCTAGACTTACCTAGGTGCAGTACGAATTTTTACTCAAATACAGACAGAAACATTATTTCTGGCATTTTGTTCCTTTTTCAACTACAGGAACAGCCTAAATAAGTTTTAGCATATTTTTTAAAAATCCAACAAAGTATTCAGTTAAAGATTTACATTCCTTTAATTGTAACGAGTTCAGGGCCAGCCTGAACTACAAAGCGAGACCCTGCCTTTAAAAAAAAAAAAAAGTATTCCTCCAGAGACTATGCAGAGAACCACAGTGTACAGATATGCAGCACCAGATAACACCCGGTGTATTCTGATATGGTGTAATATAAATACATTTTTCTTACCAGCCTCCTATATTTATTTGTTCAGCAAAAATCTGCAGTGGCAATACACATACACACACACTTGGTGCCTTACACCCAAAGATAAAATCAGAGAAGGGCCTATCCTGCTTTCCAGAAGAGATAAACTAGTGCATAAATACCTACAACACTAGGTAGAAAGTATAACCACCAAGGAGAGATTTGCAGATAAAGCATTATTGGATCACAATCAGAGCTGTTACCACCTCATAGAAACGACACTTTCAATATGTTTAAAGCAATTTCCTATTAACTCCCTTTAGACTCATAACAGCCAACCCTTGGAGGGCAAATGTTTTCCTAATATTAAAAGATGAGGCAACTGAAGCGTAGAAAAGTTGATCATGCTCCAAAATGTCAGTTACAGGAAGAATCAGAATTCAGTCTATTACATTTTCCCTGGGGTTGTAATTCAACATACTGGAAGTTTTTTATAAAAGGGTGTTTTGGTATTTTCATTAACTGATGTACTTAAAGTAAGGCAGAGCAACTGCGAACTTTAAATATTAAAATAAACAAACCTCTGCTAGATTTTAATGGAATAAAAACAAGATTTCTCTCTAGCAACTTGTTTCTTCTCTAAATTTTATTTTTGGCTACATAAAATTCTAAAATGAGTCTGATCCTGAGCGCGCAGGGAAGTACAAATTGTTTCATCTAATAATTATTTTTATGGAATTCATAAAAATATTTCTTTAAAACCTATTAAAATTATATACAGCGAGTGCCGGGCGTGGTGGCTCATGCCTGTAATCCCAGCACTCGGGAGGCAGAGGCAGGAGGATTGCTGTGCTGAGTTGGGGGCTGAGCTCAGGGCCAGCCTGAACTACAAAGCGAGACCCTGTCTCAAAAAAACTTAAAAAAAAAAAATTATATACAGCGATGTCACCAACTCTTCAGTTATTCACAATCACAAGTGACCCAGAATCATCAGCAACTATTGATCAAGACACGCTTAACAAATGAATGAATATGTGCTGGCATTTTAAAATCCCAGGCCTGTTGCTCTTTGCACACTGCCATGGTCAGCCTCCCATCACTGCCTCACCCGGGTGCACACAAGGAATGTAAATTTCGATACAATTAATATACAATTAGGAAAGCAAATCTGATACAGGTGAATATACTAATCCCAAAGATTAGAATTATCCACCCCACTACTTTCCAAGGTTAACTCTGTTGAAGAAATATTGTGGCAGGCAACCCTGACATTTCCAGAGCAAAGACTTTTCCTAAGTATCAGTTACTCTCATCCATTCTTCTAATATAGGACTACTGATCCAGTTCGTTTAATGAATTGTCTCTTCTCCGTTAAAATTCATTTCTTAATTAGTTTCTAAAATCCCTCTAGGCCCCAAAAAGAGGTGCATTCGCCCGCCTGGCTCAAGAAAACACCAATAATAAACGGCGGAAGGTAGAATTCGGATCTTTCCTTCTCCACCATTACCCACCCTTCGCCATTATTACATCCTGAAGTGGCCTGGTTAGAAAGGTAACTAGTTTGCTATTCACACACTTGCCCATAGCTGTCACCCTTCATAACCCTTTCTACACTCCCAAGACGGCCACCAACTCCACCTCCGAGGGACCCCAGGCCCGCCATCTGCGACGGCCCCACCCGGGACCCGGCCTTCGCATCTCCACGGCCCGCCCTGCATGCTCCGGATGCCCCCTCCCCACAGGACAGTCGGGCCGGCTCCTGCCCGGCCGCAGCCCATTCTTCCTCCAAACTCCATAAGCCTCCTCCCGTTCAGCCCGAGCTCCGCGCCGAGCGGGACTCACCGCGGAGCGGCCGAAGGAAAGAGGCCGGGAGGCTGGGCAGGTCCCGACCTGGCTGGGCCCGCGACGCCCCTCGCCCGCCCTACAAGCCGCGCCTGCGGCTGGTGCCCTGGGAATCCTCGGAAGCCCTAGGCGGCCAGGGGCCCGGAGGCCGGGGCTGCGGGTGCCCGGGCCTACTCACCCGCAGCTGGCGGAACGTGGGAGTCGGGGCGACCCCGGACCTGAGGGAACAGGACGCGGCCCGGCGCGCGGCCTTACAGTGGGACCGCGCTCGGCGCTGCGAGCCTAGCGCTCACTCCGGCCGCCGCCGCCGCCGCCGGGGCTGCAGCTTCGCCACCTTGGCCGCCATCTTGACTCAACCCCTCTCCCTCCCCCTGGCCCAGGCGGCCGCGGCTAAGGCGGCTCCGACGCGAGCTCCTCCTCCTTCCGGAGGGTTGGGAGACGGACTCCCTCCGGTGGTCTAAGGTCTCTCGTACTTCGGCCGAGTTCCCTGGTCATCCATCGTCTGGTTACTTCACATGTCCCCACAGCATGTCGCCAGTGGTCTCGCTCGTACACGGCCCGGGGCAGCCCCGCAGCCCGGCGCGACTACCATTGCGCCCAGAACTGCGGCGCCCTCAGCGAGCGGACCGGCTTCCGCGCGCCCCGACCTTCCTCCTTCGGGCGTGGGAAAGAGCAGGGTGGCTGGCTGTGCCTTTGGCCGGCGAGCCCTCCGTGGCGCTGCAGGACGGCCGTGGCCTCCACCAGCCAGAGCTGCGTGGAAGGAGCTGGACTCCACGTGGCGGCGGTGCTCGTCGACCTGCCCTGTACTTGGCACCCGGCAAAGCTGATCTGTCCACGATGTTATTCCTTAGTCTGTAAAAAATCCTAAACGGAGCTATATTTTCACGACTACGAGGTGGACTCACAACCTTACTGGTTTCTTACGTAAAACAATTAGACGGTTACTCGTAACCCCATACTGTAAAACTGAGAAGGAAAGACAAAGTAGCATATTAGGCTGCTTCGTTACTAAGCTAGGTAACGGGCTAACCATATAATTAGGAAAACTAGGGTTTTGAAAAATGAGAAAATAAGTTGAAGAGAGGAAGCAGGTCTTTTCTACAAGTAGGAGTTTATTTTTAAAAGTACATCGTTCGGTAAGATCGATGACGGTCTTAAAAATGAACGGCACTGGCTTCGACTCTGCTCTGAAATTGAGCAGACACGAGATTTCTAAGTGTTGCTAACGATGGAAACAACATGATATGTTGGAAAGCTTTCTTGTTGGACAACAAGCCCTACTTTAAAACCTCAAGCTACGACACACTTAAAGGCGGAACGCATCTTCAACCTGGCCAGTTTTCCTTCCGGAGCTAAAGCGTGCGTCGCCTTCCTGCTACGCAGGCGCAATGCCACTCACCCAGCATGGAAACGGTTGCCCTCCTGTGTGTGTCAGCTGCGGTCCTGATTTGGACCTTTCTTTGGGTTTGGGACTCCTCAGAACGAAAGAGATCTCGGGAGCAAGGTGCTCTGCTGGGAGCTGGAAGTCGGACCCTCCTAGTGATTGCGCACCCTGACGATGAAGCCATGTTCTTTGCTCCCACTGTGCTAGGCTTGGCCCGCCTGAAGCACCGGGTGTCCCTGCTCTGTTTCTCTGCAGGTAAGAAATCTTTGGAGGGCCCTGGGACCGGGGTTCTTCGGGGATTTGTATGGTAACCAATCTCAGCCGACTTCTTCTAAAGGGTTTTCTAGTGTACGGAGCTGAGTAAATATACCAGAGGTCCTTTCTCTGGATTTCTCACAAACTGAAAATAAGATTGGTTCCCTTCCCAGGTGGGCTGGGAAACGTCTGCAGCGTGCGTACTCTCCTGTCACTCGGACTGAGGAGCCAAAAAATAGTTGCTCACCACTGGTTTTACATTGTACCTTTGAGTACATTGGTTTTACATTGTTTCCGTTGAGAACTGGGACTGTTGTGCACATTACTCTGTGGAAGCTTTCTTGCGGAAAGATGAAGAATAATCTTACTATACGTAATACACCAAACGCATATCGTGCCTGCTCGCTTCTTATGATAGCAAAGAGCTTATTGATTGCTGCTTTAAAATCGTTTGTGCTAGAAAAATGCATGTGCCAAATTGGTAAACTTGACGCAGATGATTAGGAAGTAATTTTATAATTTTAGTTTACCTCCATTCACTTTTCATTGAAAGAGCCTTTCAAAGACAGCCTTGTGTTATGCTACAGAAAAGATTAATGAGAAAAAAAAAATGACCACGGCGCTTAATTATGGTGATAATTCACAACTGTACATATGAAACAATTGCACTCTGCACATATAAAGGATGGATTTTAGAGTATGTCAAATTATACATCAATAAAGCTGTTTTTTTAATTAGCCATGACCTCTTTTCCCACGTGCTTGTGTGTTGCAGTTTTTTTCTACAGATTTTCCCAGAAATCACATTTTATAAAATTATATTTTTTTACTTAGCATTACTTTTTTATTATACATGTATGCTAGGCTGTATTCCGTGCCCACTTCATTAGGCTTGGTTCTAAATTGTCAATTTTAAGGCTTTGAGTGCAAACCACTTTCTCAAGAACAATATACCAATTTGCATTCTGACTGGTAGTAATGAGAATATTTATCTTACTATATTATTCTGTTTAGCATTAGCTAGTATTTTTTAATGTTTCTGGATTTGTGTAATATTTTTTCTAAAACCTTTTGTTACCGGTAAGATTAAACTATTCTTCATATTTACTGAGAGTTTGGATCTAAGCACTTTTCACTGTGTTCTGTTAGGACTGCTACTTGCAAATAGTTGGAAATTAAAACACTTTTTCTTCTTTAGTTTTAATATTATTTATATTTTATATTACAACTATGGGAGTCAAATTATAAGCAAGTTTGTTTCAAGATCCACAGGAGAAATCTAGGTTTTTGCAAAATATTATAGATGCACTCTATTCTTTAATAAATTTCTTCATATTTTCAATATGCTTATAACAATTTAGGACCAGAAATTAAAATTTTGTTGGCAGTGGTAGGGATTGAACCCAAGATCTCATGTATGCTAGGCAAGAAGTGTACCACTAAGCTATAGTCCTAGGTCCCCAAAATTGTGCAAAACCGTAGGTTTGATCCCCAGTACCACATCCCTGGCACTAAAATTATTTTTAAAAATTGGAATGCATTTTAAAATGTACAGACTGTGAACTAGAATCACTTCAAGATTCATTTACTTACATGTCTGGCTATCAGCGAGGACTTGGCTGATCTGTCAACCAGAACCTTTACATCTGACATATTCAAGAAGCTTTGTGGCTTGGGCTTCCACACAAAGTGTTGACTGGATTCTGTGGGGGGTATCCTGGGCAAATATCTGCTAGTGTTAGCCATACTATCTTTCATGACCTATCCTGTGAAACCGTATAGTGTTACTTCTACTATATTTCCCCTCTGGAGGCATTCACAGGTCCCATCCCTGTCCAAGGAAAAAAATAGCTCTACTACTGCAGGGAGCATCAAAGAGCTGGAAGCACATGTGGGACAAGAACTACTACAATAGCTCTTTTGGGAATATACTGTCTATTTTCACCAAATAAGACGGAGCAGTTAGAAATCATTAGAGATGACATTTTTTTCTTCTTTTTCCCTTCTACTAGAACCAAGTGTAAGAAAGGGACTTAGCCATAGGGAGTGACATTTTTCTTTTTTTCCTTCCTGTGAGAACTAAGTCTAAGAAAGATGTAGCTCCACACTTTTCTGGGTTGGAATTTTCTTCAACTTCATCTACTGAATGTATTGTCTTTCAAAGATGTTTGTATGACATCTCTTATTTGTGCCTAAGCTTTAGAGCAGATCAGTAAGGATATACAGACGTTCTTTTTTTCTTTTTTTTTTTTTGGTTTTTTGAGACTAGGTCCTGAACTCAGCCTCGAGCTCAGCAATCTTCCTGTCTCTACTTCTCAAGTGCTGTGATTACAGGTGTGAGGTATGTGCTAGTGATTACTGATATGCATTAGTCACCACGCTCAGCATTGCTGTATGTGGTTTCTGGGGATTGACTCCCAGACCTTGTGCTTTCAAGGCAGGTGCCAGAACCACTGAGCTAAATCTCTGTCCCTGCAGATGTTCTTAAGGTAACCTAGGGTATCTGCCCTATAATACCTCTCAGGATTGTTTAACTGTTCTTTTGTCTTTGAAAGATAGCTCTTGCTTCCCTGCTAGTTCAGCCATACAGTCCTTTTACATATTCTATGCTGAGTTTATCTAGACAGCTAATTCGTCATATTTCCCAAAACACAACTTATCTGATTATTTTTACCACTTAATTTTTAGTTTTTAATAATTTCTTCAAAGTGTCTTATAACACTTGGGAGTCAAAAGTAGGGAGATTGCCATGAGTTTTAGACCAGCCTGAACTATATAATAAAACCCTGTCTTTACAAAAAAAAAGTATTCCTTATTGAGATATATTTAAATCCACCTCAAAAGCATTAAATTTTTTTAAAAAATAGCTAGAGTGCTGCAGATTTAGCTCAAGTGCCAGTATGCCTACCTTGCAGGCACAAGGGCCTGAGTTCAATCTCCTATACCACCACCAAAAAAAGAAAAAAGCCAGGTATGCTGCCACACACTGTAATACTAGCATTCTGGAGCCCGAGGAAGGACAATATTATATTCAAAGCCAGCCTAGATTGCTAGTGAGTTCAAGGCCAAGCTAGAATGCATAGACCCTATCTCAATGGAAAGTACTAGGCTCATCTGTCTAATTATATTCTTTCTAATCCAGTACATTTGGAATTTCTGAAAAATAGAATTTTTGTTTGTTTTGTAGTGATGGTACTGCTGGGGGTTGGAACTAGGGTTTCATCATGCTAGGCAAGTTATATATTACTGAGCTATATCCCTGGCCCATTTTATTAAAAGTTTTAAGGTGACCTTGAACTCAGTGATCCTCCTGCTTCACCCTCCCAAGTAGTTGGGTTTATATCAAGTTAAAACATGATCATAAGTATTGATTGCATCCTGTTAAGAATGGAATAAGGTCTTTTTTTTTCTTTTTTTATTGATACATTTTACATATACATAAGTATAACATTCATCATAGAGAGCTTGTACATATGTGATATATCTTGCTTCTTCTTTTTCCCCATTCCCTTGCCCTCCCTTCAATCCTTCTTCCCCTCCTTGAGAATGGAATATGGTATATTTAAAAATATGAATTATGAGGTAGAAGCAGGAAGATCACTTTGTGTTTGAGACCAGCCTGGGCTACATAGTGAATTCGAGACCAACCTGCACTACACAGCAAGAATGTGTCTCAAAAACCAGCCACAGGACGGGGAATATAGCTCAGTGTCGATACACCTGACGGGCAAGCACAACATCTCAAGTTCAATTCCTGGTACCACTTTAAAAAACAACAAATGAATTGTATTTCTGTGGAATTAGAAAAACTTCAGGATATGATTAAAAACATATCTCACCGGCTCTATAAACTAACATATTTAAATACATGGTTATCATGTGATAAACCCAACCAAAGAATATGTAGGCATTAAGTGGATAACTGAGAAAATTACCTGTTTGTAAACACTGATGGTGATGGGTTAACTGGTAGTCTCTTTGCTAGAACTGTATAAATATCTAGATGTATATTTACTTGCCTTTCTCTTTTCTTCCCAGGGATTAATCCATCACCTTCACATTGAGCTGCTGTCTCAGCCCTTTTTATTTTTTAATTTGAGTCAGGTCTGACTTGGCCTGTCTGAGCTCAAATTCACAATCCTCCTATCTCAGCTTCCTACCATACTAAAATTATAGGTTGTATCATCATAGCTAGCTTATCTACCTTTTTCTTATAATTAGCTTAAAATTAATATGCCAGTAACTTTAAACGTACTCTTTATTTTAAACTTAATGTGAATATATAAGTTCTTATAAAAACATTGATGTTGGGCCAGGGATTTAGCTCAGTGGCTCTGGCTTCTACCTGGCAAGTGCAAAGTTCCAAATTCAATTCCTGGTACCACATACCACAGTGTCAGGCTTACGCCTGTAATCCCAGCATTCGAGAGGCAGAGGCAGGAGAATTGCTGTGAGTTTGAGGATAACCTGGGCTACATAGTGAGTTCAGGGCCAGGCTGCACTACAAAGCGAGACCCTGTCTCAAAAAACTAAAAAAACAAAACAAAAACATTGATGTCAGTTTAGGGCAGTCATGCGTGACTGCAGTCCCAACTGTGTGGGAAGCTGAGGGAGAAAAATCACTTGAGCCCAGGAATTAAAGGCCTCCTGGGCAACATAGCAAGACCCTACCTCAAGAAAATTAAGTTGATTTCTCGATGATTATTTATTTAATTGAATATGTTCTGTTTTTCGAACCATTTATTTCTGTAAAGGGTTAGACTTTTAGATGTAAAGAGGATTTGACTAAACTGTGACAAGCCATAAAAGAAATGCTACTGAAACATTAGAAAAGAGATCATTTCAGAAATCAAAGAGAAATTCCATAGTGGCAAAGATCACCTGTGAACAGCAAAAAGAAAAGGTGCAAGTGTGAGAGGGCAATACTACAAATCAAGTAGAAATAGAAATTGGAAATAGTCAACGAATATAATGGATTTTGTACTCTTTTTTTTT
>PVIR01026184.1:0-24143 GCA_004026965.1 Petromus typicus | reverse complement strand
TGAAATTGTGGAATACCTACAAGAAAACATGGTGATAAATTTCATGGCATTCACTTGGCTGTGATTTCATGATTACGATATCTGAGAAAACAATACATCTACAAATAAAGCACAAAATAAAGGACAAGTCGTAGGAAGTGGGAAGACACATTTCTGAAACAGCAAGCGGATCAAGAGACGAAGTAAGAAGGAAGGAAGAGAAAGCAAAATTGTGCACCTTCCATGCAAAACAATGTAGAACTTTTTTTAAAAATTAAAAAGTAGGACTATCATATAATCCAATTCTAAAAACGTATCCAAAAGAATTGAAATTAGAATATCAAAGGGATATTAGTACTCATAAGTCCTGTATTGAAAAAAAAACCTTAAATTTCTATAAGTAGGTGAATAGATATACAAAAAATATTGGAATATAATTAAATCATAAAGATGAAAATGTTGTGATGTCGGGGAATGGATGATCTTTAAAACCACAGCAAAAAATATAAATGAATCAGAAAAAGACAAGCAATGTGTGACGCTACGTACATGCAATATCTAATAGTATCAAATTCATAAAACTAGAGAATGAAATGGTGTTTGTCAGAGAGGCTGGGGATAAGAAGAATAAGAAGACACTGCTGAATGTGAATAAAGTTGCAGAAAATCAATATATGAATTAGTTCTAAGAATATGCTATAAAATATTAAATTTTTAATCATTGATTTATAAAACACATAAAATATATAGACAGTAGATTTGATAATATATTTTATCATAATAAAATATAATTTAAACATATTCCAGAATATCAGAAAATATTTTGACCTCATAAATATTATGAAAATTTTGTATGTGCAATGTACTGAGAATTTTAATGGGTCAGGTTCAAAATGAAAATTATTCTCAATAAGGATTAGGCACTATATGTCAATACATATTCAACCACAGAGAAATAAATAATGCACACAAATAGATGTTCAACATCATTAGTCTTTATGTAAGTATAAATTAAAACCAAAACATGATACCTCTTGAAACTCCATCGTACGTCTGGATAAAATAAATTTTAAAATGAATATTGCTGGTGAGGTGAGCAAATTGAGATAGTCATTCCTGAATGTTAAAACTATAACTTTAAAAATTTTAAAGTAAGGTTACTGTATGATTCAGTAATTCATTATCTAATATTAACTCAAATGAATTAAAAACATGTTCAAACAAAAATATAACGAAACACTTTGCTTCCATTTTTAGAACCAAGGTATATCATGCACAGGTACAAATTCTCAGTGATGAATGTGACCGTAATGCATACCTAAAATGTACCAATAAACTCAAAGACAAAAAATATAATGAAGACTGTGTATTGTGTTGATCATTATAACTGTAACATGAAAATAAATGAAATATCAAGCAACTTAATTAGTAGATGAACAAATTATGTTATATCCACACAGTGTAATATTATATATTATATAATATATATAATATATTATATGTATACTATATATTATATATTATATCATATGTATTATATACAATTGTATATAATATATAATATGATATAATATATAATATATATGTGTGTATATATATATATATAATTTGTTTTTTGAGACAGAGTCTCACTTTTTAGTTCAGGCTGGCCCTGAGCTCATTATGTAGCCCGCTCAAGCCTTGAACTCACAGTAATCCTCCTGCCTCTGCCTCCTGAGCTGTATGAGCCACTATGCTCAGAAATATTATTTTATAGTAATAATGTGGAATGAATATATATAAAAGTGCTTGGCTTTTGAATATATTTAATAAATATATAATATTTTATAATAAGTATATATTTTCATATATATATATGAAGAGCCAGGCACAAAAATAATGTATTGTATCATTTCAATTCATATGAAATATGCAGAATAGGCAAATTCCTACAAACAAAATATTAGTGGTTGCTTAAAATTATAGGTAAATGTAATAGCTAAGATTTACAGCTAAGCCATACTGGATTCCTTTTGGGGGTAATGAGAGTACTTTAAAATTAATTGTTATGACGTTTGCATAACTCCATAAATATTCCACATGAAATTTTATAGTTTAAAGAAGTGAATTTTATGTTATAATATTTTCAAAGCTGTTAGAAAGAAACAGTCATAGGTAAAAACAGATTTTTTAAAACGCTCCTAATAAAATTGCTTATTTTATATTGACTCTTGAGTATTTGAAGTAGAAGCATAAAAGATAATGCAATTGATATGAACCATTATAATTTAAAATTATATGACTAATATAAATTAGGACAGGATAGGCTTGATGAATCTCATAGTGTCTTAGTCACTCTCCGGTCCCTGGAACAAAATACCTGACAAGCACTGGAGGCAGAGGGTAATTTCTGCTCATGGTGTAGGTCCACGGTTGGCTGACTCCAGGAAACAGCACAGGGACAGGGCCTGGTCAAAGGACCACAGCTCATCCCATGGCAACCAGTAGACAGACTTCAGGGCAGACTGGGACCAACGCATTCTGGGTCATTCTGATATCAAGTGTCAGCTGACCTGTAAGCAAGCAACCCTCCAACAGCAACCCTCCCCACAGTGCCCCAATATCCAGTCTCCTTTCAAACATATGAGGCTATTGGGAGACCTTTTAGACTAAACTACGGGGAAATTTGTTAACTCACTTTTCATTTGAAAGATTATTGTCAATGTACAGTGATGAGACTGAATAAACAAAAATATTTCCTAAAAATATTACATTATGACTTAAACAAAGTAATATATATGTGCCAACACAATAAAAAGATGATTAAAAAGTGTTGGTAGAATTTATAGAGTGTGAATAAACTACATTTTAATTTATAGTGAGATTTTAATTACATAAATGCATGAATAAAAATTATGTTATTCAAGTTATGATTTTCACTACCAGAAGAAAAAAATTTAAAATATAATAGCAAAATAATAACTATTAGTTATTAAAATAATAACTATTAGTATGGCTTATCTTTTGAGAGTATGATTTTATGCAGATAATAAAAAGAAACTTTTATTTTTAATTTGTACCACCTCATACTATTTATTTCTCCTTTTTCCCTATCGTTTGATCATTCATTATCTGTCTTTTTTTCTTCTTTATTTATTTTTCTTATTTTATGGTCAGCAGTATTTCTATAAGGTTATAAATATTCTGATAAATATTATATGAAATATCTAGTAGTAGTAAATTTATAAAGCAGAAAATAGACAAGTGATTCTTGAGGGCTATGGCTTGGTCATGAAATATGAGGGTTGATGGGTTAGGGATTATGTATTTCTTTTATCAATAAAGCTGAACTAAAATTTTAAGAAATACAAAATCTTCAAATGCAATGTTAAGAAAAAAAACAGAATGTAATCAAGTATTCTATTCCCATTCATGTAAAAAAGGAAGGAAAAATTGGAAGGAAATACTTCAAACTATTAAATGTGATATGATTTCTAGAATTTTCCTTCTGTAGAATTTCTCTTTATTTTGCAGTAGTTTACCAAATAGTCTGCAATTAACATTTTTCTACTTTTTCTATAGTACAATAATACTCTCTTTTTCTATAGTACAATAATATTTTAATAATACTCTATGTGGTATGTCTTAAGGTCCTTAGTAGATATCTCAAAACTCACATAGTACCAGATCGTGTGTGTGTGTATGTGTGTGTGTGTACATTTGTGTATACATACATTTACAATTTTATACACAACAGTATAGGTATATGTATTTATATTAATTTTTCAATATACATGTATCGATAATAAAGTTTAATTCTAAATGTAAAAATGAGGAGTTGGCAATAATATATAATAAAATAGAACAATTATAACAGTATATTGCCGCTGCGTGTCTCCTGTTGCTTCTTTTCACAACAGAAAGACTCCATTGTCTTAACTATGTTTCATTTAAATATTTAAGACATTTCCATCAAAAGGCCAATCACATAGTGATGGATTAAGTTCCTGCTTGAGTAAGTGTGTCGCTTTGCAGCATAGATCTTCCCTACAGCAGGGCTCTTTTGACAGTGAAAAAGCTGTCTGTTCTCTCCCATTCTGCCTCTGCAGACCTAACTCCCACACGAACTTTCTGCCTATGTTCAAGCCAAGTAAGAGTTACTTACTTGAAGGCAAAAGCTGAGAAACTGCCACATTCTGTTTAAAATTGGAGATGGTTAATAAGTGACTGGTAGGTGGGGTCATGACTACCAAACAAAGGGATAACTCACAGCCTAAGTGGAATGCAGAGAGATAGCACAAGTTTTAGTACATTGTTCAAAAATTTTAATTCAAATGTTTTTATATAATACATTATTTTTGGACCATGATTGACAGCCAGACAATATACATTATGAAATGAAAAGGCACATATAATAAGGGATCCCTAGTCAGTGTTGAGTTTATGATGAGGAAAATTAGCAATCTCTTATAGATGAAAGCTTCTTCACTACACTCTCGGCATTCAACAGGTATGGAGTAACATTCCAACTAGTTAGGGTAAAAGGTTGTTAGACTTACTGATTTTCACCTGCCATTTATAGTATTTTGGGATAAGTGGTGAAAAAAAGGAAAAAATAGGTTTCTGGAAAACCATGGTACCAGTGGCAAACCTATTTGCCACTCTCCTAGAAAAAGAAATATACTAGAAAAGTAAATATTTTTAGGGACATGGAAAAATCAACACTGATTTTGATCTTCATTTCCGTACCAAACTATAACCAATTTTTGTCAGTTTCATTATAACAACATCATGCCCTGTGAATATGTAATCTTAAATTGTTTAATCTGATACTGTTTAAGATTTTTTTACTTTTATTAATAGGTATTTGCAGTACAATTATTACATCCATTGTAGGGAACCAGTAAATGTGCATAATACATTTCAATTCTTTCTTTCCTCTTCCAATGTTCTTCTTTTACTTCACCAGCTATAGGCTCATTCAAATTTTTCATAAGATCTTTTAATTATTTTTCTTTTTATTTGGAGACAGGGTCTCACTTTGTAGTTCAAATGGGCCCTGATCTCACTATGTAGCCCAGGCAAGCCTTGAACTCACAGCAATCCTCCTGCCTCTGCTTTCAGAGTGAGTGCTGTGATTACAGGCATGAGTCATACATCCCTCATTGTGGTGTGTAGTACTGGGGATCAAACTCAGGACCTTGCACTTACCAGGTAGGCCTGAACCACTCAGCTAAATCCCTAGCCCCAAATTAATTATCTTACATACAGATTTAAATCAAAAATAGGCCAAAATATAAAAACATTTAAACTAATTTTATGTATTAAATTAGTGTTTCCATACAAATATTTTTCTATTTACAGTCAAAATATTTCTCAATTAAATTCTTCAATGCAAACAGTAATTCTTTTGTCTTCTACTAATAAGGACCAACTGGTTTAATTTTATTTTGTGTCTTGATGAAATTTAAGCTACACTGAGTGTGTTTTACTTTAGCAATTGAAACATATCAACTGTAACATCTAATCATTTAGTGAAATAAATACGTGGTCAATGCATTAATCTGTAAAATGGATAATTTTTGTAAGTCAGCAAAATAAACTGGTAAGTAACTGAAGAGGACACTATTCATAATATGATCTGAAATATATATTTTTCGTTTTAAAGGATTAGCTTAACAAGCAATATGCTGAACAAATATAAATTAAACTATAGAATTTTACACAAGGACAAAAATATTAAAAATGAATTCAAGCCCTTATCATATTATTATACTAAATGACTTTATAGAAATAGACCATTTGCAGTTACTAAAAGCTAAACGTTTTCCATGAGCTGTGATAATATCCTATGTGTTTAACTGTATATGGATAGCAGTATTATCAAAATTTACCTATACATCAAATCCAATCATAAGAACAATATTTAAATAATTAATTTATAAAATAATGAATGATTTCTACAGTTTGTCTCAATGAGATGAATATATACATAACATGCTACTGAAAATAAACTAATAATGGGATTCTTGCGCTGAGTTTAAGCTTTAATTCAATAAGACCATAAGGTAGTAAACATTTTCTATAAAAGGATCAAATAGTAAATGGCTCTTATTTTGCCAGGCATATGGCTAGTCAATGTCAGATCTACCTAGTTCTGTAATGTAAAAAAGGCAGAAAAATGCATCAACATGTACATATGGGGTTGGATCAAATATAATTTTACTTAGCAAAAAAAAATGAGGTTGTCCACAAGCATAGAAGATTGATAGCTGAATTATACTAAACTGTCATAAAAATGGCATTGTAATTCTACGTTAGAGACAATAAGCTATTCTTTCATTTATATTGATACATACCTGGCAATGAATTAAAGGGAAATTTAGAAACAAAGTTATATTATTCAACCAACATGTTTAATATAGATTATATATTTAATTGAAATGTTTTCAAAGCACTGGAAAATATACAAAAGGTTCATGTATATTAAATCCAGATTTAAATAAATTAATAAACAGGAAAAATGGCAAAACTATAATGAGAAGTATTTATATGTCTTCACATGAAAAGTAAATGCGGTTAAAAGAATGTTCTGGAAAAGCAACTTGTCACATACATGAAAGCCAAAAATCTAATAGTCTTACATGAATAACAAATTATACATAAGTACTTTATTGGTTATAAATACAAAATGTGATAATAAAATATGGTCCAAACAGAAACAAAATTCAGATAGTTTATTAATATTTGAAATGAAATAATTGACTAATAATCAAGATTGCAAAATTTAAAAACTTAATGACAAATGATTAAATTAACTCACATTTGAAAATTATAATGTGCTGTTAAAATATTGGCAACAGTTACTTTCATACATTACTTGAACACTTGCAAATTGGAATAAATTTACTAGGTTCATTTTATGCATTCATAGATTTAAAAATTATTGTCTGCATAAATTTTACATAGTTATTCTCAAAGAGCGTGTGTTAATAATCACAAAAACTGAAAAACTTGTGTTTATAATATACATCATAATGTTGTTTAGAAGCATGAAATAACAGAGCCAATAAAAATGTCAAAAAGTAAGAATTAAATTAAATAACTTGTGAGATATTTATAGAATGCTAGGTCACATAACCTTTAAAATGGCGTTATTTTCAAGAGCAATGTTTATAATTTCAGAAAGTAAAATTTAAACCAGCATTAACATGATTTAAAAGACACAATTTGAATTTATGGAAGCATGCTAAAATCTGAGCAGTTTCAATTTTATGCACAAGTTCCTGGACCATGTTAATATTCTATATATCATTTGTAATGTTTCACAATAGGTCATATATTACATAATCAGAAAAATTAATACAATATGTTTAAAAGCATTAATATTTCAGATAAAAGTAGTTCATCTACTAAAATAATCTACAGAAGAATATTTAATCAGATTCAAAGGTTTTCAACAAGATCTATATATTCTATAAAAACATGAATCAGATATGACCAACAGAGACAGAATTTTGTGAAAATGTAAAAATTTACATTGCATAAACAGAGCATCTGGCTTGAATGGATTATGATTTTTTTAAAAAAATTTCTTCTAGTGTTCTCTAGATTTGGTAAATTAATAATTTTATAGAAAGAAACTGTTTGGAATAAATATGAGGAAGCATTGTCTTATGAGTTTTAATGATATCTACAAATAATAAAACACCAATGTTTCAAGGAAAAATTTTAGAACTCTCATATTTCCCACCTTTTCCCTCTGACTTCCCATCATCTTACTCCAGTTCAGATCATGTAGCTGAAACAAGCTATAGGGAAAAAAAAAAAAATGGAGAATACACTATTTTCCTCTCTGATTCAGATCTTTCATCACCTCCATCAACATTTTCAAACCTTAACATCAGTTTTGTACAATTTGAAATGGAATATTTAGTAGAACGAAAGGCTAGTTAGTTGAATGGATATCATAGAGCTTGCTTATAGGATAACACTACCGGTAAAAACAAAATGACCAGTTGATATTGTGAAATAGAAAATATTTAAAAGGAAAGAGGGTAGGGCCGGGGAGTTAGCTCAGTGGTTCCGGCGCCTGTCTTGCAAGCTCAAGGACCCGGGTTCGATCCCCCGGTAACCACATACCATACTGGGTGTGGAGACTCACCCCAGCAGCAACCAGTACCACATACCACAGTGCCGGGCGTGGTGACTCACGCCTGTAATCCCAGCACTAGGGAGGCAGAGGCAGGAGGATTGCTGTGATGTGAGTTTGAGGCTGAGCTCGGGGCCAGCCTGAACCACAAAGCGAGACCCTGTCTCAAAAAAAAAAAAGGAAACAAGGTGTAGGGATAACTAAGGAGGGGAAAAAGAATGTGACAGTAATAAAAAATAGGAACAAAGCTTATACATATAGAGGGTGGAGGGTTGCAGGGTGGGTGGGGGAAGGGGAAAAATGATAATCAAGTCATGTCATATTCTGGCACAAACTCTCAATGTAGAATGCAATGATAATGTGCATTCATAATGTACCAATGAAGATTTGAATTTAAAAAAAGAAAACAAAACAAACAAACAAAAAGCAAACAAAATGAGCAAGGGTAACAGGGATAGTCGAAGAAGAAAAATCAAAGAAAAAGACACAAGGAAGCTCAAGACTAAGGCAAACAAGGCAAACAAGTGTTCAGTACCCACTCATGGATATGAAGAAAGAGGTATAAGCTATAATAAATAGTGTCTAAAATACAGATAATTTCACAATGCATCCTTCAAAGAAGAAGCAGTGAAAACTTACCAGTATTATAAACAAAGGTAGTATATTACTATGAAGAGAAATAGGATTTTATTTCAGGTAACAATAATTTAAATGTAAATATTAATTGTAGACTTCAAATAAAGTAAAGCATGTCTATATATTAGAGATTCTTTAATATCTTTATGAAAAATGTATGATTTCTGACATTTTATAATAAATTGAATGAGTGCTGAATGAATATTGTATGAAAATAGCCTTAACTGCTATTAATTACAATATTTTATACAGAAACATTCATATAACATAACTTTGAATTTTATTTATTCTTATTTAAAAGCAATGAATATTTTATGCATAATACTGTGTACATTACTAATGTATAATAATATAATGTATAATAATGTGGCTAATATATATTTTAATGAAAATAATATTTTTTTCCAACTCTTAATTTGATACTTCTGAAAGTCAGGTGCCGAAGATGTTATTAGTAAAATATATTTCACAATAAGTAAACATTTTCAAAGTTTCAGAAAAAGAATATAATTATTTTACAGACTTTTCTTCATTTATAACCTATCATTAAATTCCAGACAATTTCCATTAAAACTCAACACACATTTTGTTCATTAGTTTTATTCATTGTGACTTGTTTCCTCAAACATTTTGTTGCATCTTTGTCATACTCATGATGTTACCCATGGTTGGTCCCCAGTGCAAAACTGTTCCTTTCTCCTGAAAAGATTTATTGTTTCTTCTGCTACATATTTGGAACATTACACAGAGTGAAGCATTCCCATCTAATGTTGGTAAAGACGATTTTAAGTCTCCCCATTGTGGTAATCCTATGTCTGAGTTAATTGTTGCATACAGCATGACAGTATATATAGAGATTTTATTTGAAGATATAATTATATTAATGCATTTGTTGGAAAAGACACCTTTTTTCCACCAATTTACTTTTATAATATAGTTTAGAGATTTGATAATCAGGGGTTCTATGGATTTGCTTCTGGATTATCATTCTATCCCACTGATATATGTTTTCCCTTCTTCCATGAATGCCGCACAATTTTGACTATAAGAGAGCTCTAAGTCTTGTAATTATATATACTTATTTTCTGATAATATTCTTTTGTATTTAGATACTAACTTTATATTTAAGATACATATATATATATATTTCTTTGCTTAGATTTTCTATTTTCACTTTCTTAAAATATGATTTTATCTATTTAAGAATACTTATCAGATCATTATAAAATTTGTTGCCACTTCAGTGTTTAATCATTATCAATTATAATAAATTTTTCATCTTTCTAGTTCCTGATATAAAAAATGGTTTACTGTCTTTGAAACTTAAAAAGTTTCATCATTACATTACAACACTACACATCTTAATTAAATATTTTGATTTACATGGCTTCATTTGCTATCAAGTGTTTCATCCAATACCTAGGAAGGATGGACAGTGACATCTTCTTACCTGAGGAGAAGGACTTCATGTTTCTCACGTGCTTTCCGCTGATAACTTTTACTGATGGCCTCTTTCATCCTCAGAGAGTATGGAACTGGACTCTAACTTTTCTGGATAGGCACTACCCAAGAAGATCACACAGGGAAGTGACCTCATACTCACTGGAGGGTGATGGAGGTCCAGACTTTCTATGTGTCTTCCTATGACACCACCTCAGTAGGGAGGGAGGTGTGTCAATACGCTGCAATCAGTCGGAACTGGAAGTTGTGTCTTCTTCCATGGACACTGAGAGAAAGCACGACCAAGAAGTACTGTAACTGTTCCAGGTCCCCGAAACAGGCATTTTCATGTGCAAACTGTCAGCTGTCATCTTGAATGTCTGCAATCAGGATGATGAGAACCATGAGAGAGCTTCCGTTTCTGACTGATTCGTAATAACAGGTAAAAAACGTAGGCTACAAAGATCACGAAAAACCAGGTAAGAAACGTAGCAGCAACAGAGCCTAAGAAAGCATCTGTAGAAGTTCCTAAATGGAGAGCTGTAAACTCCCTGTAAAAATAGAAAAATAGTCATTTTAAAGAAAGTAACAGTGAGGCCGGGGATTTAGCTCAGTGGTTCCGGCGCCTGTCTTGCAAGCGCAAGGACCCGGGTTCGATCCCCAGTAACCACATACCATACTGGGTGTGGAGACTGACGCCCAGCAGCAACCAGTACCACAGACCACAGTGCCGGGCGTGGTGGCTCACGCCTGTCATCCCAGCACTCGGGAGGCAGAGGCAGGAGGATTGCTGCGATGTGAGTTTGAGGCTGAGCTCAGGGCCAGC
This sequence comes from Petromus typicus, assembly GCA_004026965.1. Lineage (NCBI taxonomy): Eukaryota > Metazoa > Chordata > Mammalia > Rodentia > Petromuridae > Petromus > Petromus typicus. The sequence continues at coordinate 13,131 of PVIR01026184.1, read as the reverse complement.
CTGAACCACAAAAGCGAGACCCTGTCTCAAAAAAGCTTAAAAAAAAAGAAAGTAACAGTGATAGAAAAGAACATAATAACAAAAATAATCAGGTAAATTATACATATAAAAAGGTATAAGTTTAACAAAGGGACAAAACCTATAATAATGAACCCAGGAGTAGTATTTGGACTGAAACACATAGGCTAACTAAAGTGAAAAACTTAATAGAGGGGCAGAAATACATTTGATTAAACCAAAGAATCATCAAGATTTAAGACAGACAATTTCGGCTCATGCTCATCACTGGACACTTGATAAGGTTTTTTAATATGTATAAAATAGAGTATTACTCTGCCATAAAGAATGATAAGATTGAGTCATTTATACTTAAATGGACATGCTTTGAGCATATACTCATAAGTAAAATAAATAGGTCACATATGTGTAAATATATCTTTTCTCTGGTAAGAGAATCGGAAGATATAAATGAGTTCTAGAATATATGATAGATACTGTGAAATAGAAAATATTCAAAAGAGTAGGGGTAAGTAACAAGGGGAAAGAAAAACTGTGATGGTAAAAAAGGAAACAGGGCATATGTACATACCTGTAAGGGATTGTAGAGTGGGTAGGGGAATGAGAAAAAATGAGAATTAAGTCGTGCCTTATACTGATGCAAGTTCTCAATGATGAGTGTGATCATGATATGTATCTAAAATGTACCAAGAAAGACTTTAATTTTTAAAAAAGGTCATTTGAAACTACCCAATATCAGAAGAAAATTATTATTTTAAAATTAATTTTATTAGTAAATTTTATATTAAATCTACCATAAAAAGGATCTTAAGAACACTTTAAAGTGAATCAGTTAACATCAAGTTATAGGAAGAGAGAAAGACAAAGGGGCATGAAGCTTATTTTAATAAATAATATTAGAAAACTTCCCAAATCTGGAGAAGGAAGGAGTATGTAGCGCCATAAAAAGTAAAAACAAAACAAAACAAAACAAAACAAAACAAAAAAAATCCAGATAGATTTAAAGTAAAAATCCTCAGCAGCACACATTTTAATATTTTCAAAAGTCAAAGACAATGGGGGATGTAATCATGTACTGAAAACTTATGCTAATAAAAGTACAAATTAAAGACAATGTCAAAGACAAAGAAACTTTTGAAAATGGCAAAGTAAAATTATTTATTTTATCCACGGTAACTTTCATAAGATTACTACTATGTCCTTCATCAAAATCCTTGCAAGTCAGGAAAGAGTAGAATAATATATTCAAAATATTGAAAGGAAAACTCTGCTAATTAAGAGTATTGCTTCCAATACAGTTGTCATTTAAAAATCCTTTTCCCAATCAAATCAATGATAATAAATTCATTACTATGAGATCTGCCTTACAAAAATTACTAGAAACACCTCAAGTCAAACTATAAAGTTTCTTATAAAAAGACTAAAAATTATAAAAGTATAAAATTTATTTTATACAAATACATATAATCAAATTCAGAATGCTCAAATACTGTAACTGCACTGTGTTAATATTTTTTTTAAGGTTTTTTGAAACAGGGTCTCACTTTGTGGTTCAGGCTGGCCCTGAGCTCAGCCTCCAACTCACATCACAGCAAACCTCCTGCCTCTGCCTCCCGAGTGCTGGGATTACAGGTGTGAGCCACCACGCCCAGCACTGTGGTATGTGGTACTGGTTGCTGCTGGGGTGAGTCTCAATGCACAGTATGGTATGTGGTTACCAGGGATCCAACCCTGGCCCTTGCACTTGCAAGACAGGCGCCGGAACCACTGAGCTATATCCCCGGCCTGTGCTAATATTTTTAACTCTAGTTTATCAGGTCATTTATATGAGGCATTTGAAAACATGAAAAGATTTTTACATTGGCAGTAATGGATTAATATTTTTAAATTTGGAGCCCATATATCTTATAGCACAAAAAGCTTAGTAATGCCAGCCCACTAAATATGCTTAATATTATCTTTCCCTGAAAAAATTTGACAATATCACATTTTATATTTTGTCATTTTCCCCTTAGATCCAAGTTGAAATCCTTAATCATTGACAAAATAATATGCAATTACTCAGTTTATCTGCCCATATATTTTTATTCATAGCATTAATGTGTGGAGATAGATCAATCATGGTTGAATGCATTTCTTCTCAATATTTTTAATTTCTTATCTCTCTAGCTACTGTAAATTGGAATCATATGGAATGAAGACATAACATTTCAAACAACATTTACAATAGTTTTTATGTTAGTCAAACCCTATATTTAAACTTGGGGACATAAACGGGAGAAAGAGCTTCTATGTAGTTTCCAGAGCAGTGGAGGAGATTATCAGAGTGTTACAATGTGCAACAAATAAAAGCACAATATACGCTATGGCATGTATCTTTGTATGACGAGTTTAATACATGACTGATGATTCACTTAGTGTGTAAAATACAGTAAGAAAAAAATCATATATTCTTCTTCATGGGCTCGCATTATAGTGAAATAGGTAGATATTGATTCAATAATTGCACAGTAATGATTAATCATTGCCATATTAAGGGATGTTATGGAATACTCTAAGTTGTATTTTTGATTAACCACAAATAAAGAATTGCAAATAACTATTTGATAGAAAGCCTTATAATGTATGAGTAAAAAAATTGTGAGAGAGATTATTGTGAAAAATATAGCATCCTGTGAAAAAGTTGTGTTATCATAGGGAGAAAGGTCTAAACAGGCTGCATTACTCTAGAATGACAAAAAAAGAAAAAGAAAATGCTGAGGTTCTGGCCCTATGGGGAAAAAAATGAAAGCAAAAACATTTAACACTTTTAATGTGACAGGCAGAGTTGGAGCACTGTTCTTCTCCTTCAACACTGGAAATATTAGGATTTAAAAGAAGTCACATACTTTGGAGCAGGAAAATGGATAAATGTTCTGAGAACATGTCAAGATGGAAAAAGACCCAGCCCTTTAGGCTGCAAACATGAAAGGCTTTAAGAAGACAGGCTCAGGGCATGTAACTGGAAAAGGGCCAGATTAGAAATTAATTTCCTAGAATGTAGTTCACTGTGTTCAGCTCTCCAGGCACTTAGAGTCATAAACAGCCACCATTCAAGGGAGCTGGCTCCTTCCCCCACCTGGCAACAGGCCTCATATCCATATGTCGCTGCTCTTGCAGGCATGTAGAATACAAGAGTTGTGGAACAGGAGGGCTGCCACCCAATATTTCAGAGAAAGTCTTTGTATGCCAAGCAGTGTGCCCTTGCAAGGGCAGGGTATACAGATATGAGCGTATATATTCTAAAATTCAGTTTAGACTACTCAAATATAAAGAAACCAGGAATATGGAACATCTAGGGAAGGCCATAAAAAGTGAGCAAAGCCAGTTTGGGAGAGAAGCCAGGAGATCTTCAACCACTGGAAATGCCATGTGATGGGGCCACTCAAAGTCTTTGGAGTTCATATGGCACAGTCTTCCCCATGTGCTAGACATGGAACTATGGGATTCAATATTTACCCTGCAGGGTTTCAATTTTACTTTGGTTCCATTCATTTCTATTTTCCTATCCATCTCCTTTGAAATAAAGATATTTATCCAGTTGTTATCCGTGATAAAGAAATTAGATTTATTTTTGAAAAGGACTACCAACTAAAACTATGCTTTGAGTTGGAGAAGACTTTGGACTTGGACTTTTCAGCAGTGCTGGAACTGTTGAGGTTTGACTACTACAGATGAAGGAACTGCAGGTTTGTAAAGAAATGTGAATGTATCTTTTGCACAGCAGCAGCAGAAAATTATAGTTTATACTAGATGTTCTCAAATAGGCTCATGTATATAGGTGGAATTTTGAAAGTGAATGGTTTATAGTTGAGGGTGGAGCCATGGAAGTGGCAGGTCATTGGCTATGTACCCCACAAAGGTCTATCTCCCTTCCTGGCTCCTCTTGGATCTCTGTCTCTCTATTTCTCTACCTCCTTGCCAAGAGCAATTTCTCCCATGCCATGCTACTTTCCCATGCCATACTGCTTTGGAGCCAACAACATATGAACTGAAACCTCTATAAACAATGATCCAAAAAGTAATTTCCTGTCTTAAATTGTAGACAGTGGATGTTCTGTCACAGTGCTGTGGAAAGTGACTAAAAGAAAAAGGAAGAGGAAAATAAGCTGCTACTCTAACCCTAAATGGCAAAATAAAACATGAAAATTATTGAGTTTTGGCTTTAAGGAAAAAATATTTTAAAACTTAGGAAACATGTTTTCATTTATGATGTTTGTATATTTTATATCTATATCAAATACTTATATATATATATATATCCATATATATATATATATATTTTTTTTTTTAGACAGGGTCTCACTTTGTAGTTCAGGCTGGCCCTGAGCTCAGCCTCAAACTCTCATCACAGCAATCCTCCTGTCTCTGCCTCCCGAGTGCTGGGATTACAGGCATGAGCCACCAAGCCCAGCACTGTGGTATATGGTGCTGGTTGCTGCTGGGAGTGAGTCTCTACACCCTGTATTGTATGTGGTTACTGGGGAATTGAACCAGGGCCCTTGGGCTTGCAAGACAGGCACCAGAACCACTGAGCTAACTCCCTGGCCCTCAAATACTAACATATTGAAGATTAACCAAATTTGTGAATGTATTTTACTAAGTGATAAGATGATAGCTGGCATGGCCTGTTATATACGATATTGTTTAAACAGGGGTAAAATGTATTTGCTATTGAAAAGTTTAATTTACTGGAAAGCCATGAGCCATCACTGGAAATCGCTGCAGTAGGATTAAATCTCCTGCTCAGTGTACAATGCAAGCCTATGGGAGGGGGTCTAAAAGATCGAACTAAGAAAGAAAGCAGAGAGCCAGGATGACCAAAGCTGCCTTTGTAAAAGGTTCTGGGCTGTCCCAGCTACTTATTCTTAGTAATAATGAATTAGGATATAAACAAGCTACATGTGAGGGTAGCCCTACATGGGAAAATTTCTAGGGAAATTAATGTAATCAAAGCTCATAAAGGAAAAAATATTCTTGAATTAGGAACAGAATACAGAAAATACATAATTATGATTAGAATGTCATCCTTCTTGTTAAGAAGCTTTTAGTTGTGGGATTGGAATTTGCATATTTATCTCTATCACCCTGGCACAAAGCCTTTGGTTGGACTCATTTGTACAAACAAACCTATTGTGAAGTTAACTCTTTAGAGCCTTCACTGTTTAGAGACTCTTATGGACATAATCAGTATCACAATAATTTGCCACTAAAGTAGTAAAATACATAAAGCTGTACGTTTTGCATAATGAGTTTGTTATTAATATATTAATTGTTTATAGAGCAGAAAGCAACTTTATTCCTCAATATACTAATAATAGCGGCTAAAATAATGAAAATTAAGTCTGCAAATCCAAACAAAATAAAATATTTCCTTTAATAAATTAAATAAGATCAAATTATATATATTAGGCTTCAGTATACAAAATTACTAATTTACACCTATTTTTACCTTCAATGAAAATATTTAAGTATAGATCAACAAATACAATCACAAATCATGGTAATAGAGATAAATAATGAGAAAGAATAATTGGATAGAATCACTACACATACAGAATTTTTAAAAAATAACAATATATCATTACTAAAATACTATTTCCCAAATGTATTTTATATAAACCACACATGAGTAGAAATAGAGCTATAAATAAGTGGTGGTATCTATAATTATCTCTAAGGGTGAAGTTTACAGATATTTTATCACTGTTGTTTATTTTTCAACTACTTTGCAAAAAATTTTCACTATGGCTTTAAAGGAATTTAGTCTATCAGAAAGGTGAAATTTACCAAAGTTACAGAAAAATGCTCAGTTAGAACATTGGTACAAAACTTGAATAACTATTTCTGCAAAGAATATCTGCAAATAACTGATAAATAGATAGAAATGAAATCAATATTATTTGTCATCAGGGAGATGCCAGCAAAAACCAAAATGATGTACCACTATATACTTACTTATAGATTGCTAATTATAAAAATTAAGATGAAAGCATTTATATCGAGAAATAGGAACTCTCATACACATGATAGATAGGAATGTAAAATGTTTCAAACTGTGGGTAAATCATTTTTGTATAATATTTTTAAAAATTCAAATCTATATTGGTACATTATGAATACACATCATCATCATATTCAACATTGAGAGTCTTTATCTGAATATGAAATGACTTGATTCTCATTTTTCCCCTTCCCCCCCCACTCTGGATACATCCCAACCCCCTATATACATAAGTTTTGTTTCCTTTTTTTATGACTACCACATTCTTTTTCCCCTTGTTATTTATCCCTACAGTCTCAATTTTAAATATTGTCTATTTACACATACACTGTACTACAACTCATTTATATTTTCATTTTAATTTACCAGAGAAATGATATGATATTTACACATCTGTGACCTATTTATTTCACTTATGAGAATGTCCTGAAGGTGCATCCATTTGAATATGAATGACTCAATCTTATCATTTTTAATGGCAGAATAATACTCTATTCTATAAAAGAACCACATCTTCTCTATGCAGTCTCCTGTTGATGAACGTTTTGGTTGTTTCAATGATTTAGAAATCGCAAACTGAGTTTCTATAAACATGGATGCACATATTCCCTGTGAAATTAAACTTTTAATTATTTTGTGTATATACCTAGCAGTGCGATGACCGGGTAAAAGGGACCTCCAATCCAAGCTTTTTGAAGAATCTCCCACAGATTTCCACAGAGGTTGTACGAGTTTACATTCCCACCAACAATGGAGAAAGGTTCCCTTTTCTCCTCAGCCTTGCCAACATTTGTTGCTGGCTAATTCTGAAATGGCAGCCACTCTATGTAGAGTGAGATGAAATCTCAGTGTTGTTTTCATCTGCATCTCTCGAATGACCAATGATGTTGAGCATTTCTTAATATATTTCTTAGCTGTTCTTACTTCTTTCTCTGGAAAGTGTCTGTTTATTTCAGATGCCCATTTTTGAATTGGGTCTTTACATTTGGGTGGGCCGATTTTTTAAGCTCTTTATATGTTCTAACTAGTAGCCCTTCGTCTGAGGAACAGCTGGTAAAGGTTCTTTCCCGTATTGTTGGTTGCCTCTTTGCTCTGTTTGCTCTGTTTGCCTCTTTGCTGTGCAGAAGCTTTTTAAAAGAAAGAGGTTCCATTTGTTGATTTCTTCTGCCAATTCTTGTGCTATAGCGGTTTTGTTCAGGAAGTCTTTCCCTAAGCCAATGTCTTCAAGAGATTTACCTAACCTGTTTTGCAGCAGTTTTAGTGTTTCTATTTTAATTTTTAGATCTCTAAGGCAGTTTGATTTTGTCTTGGTACATAGTGAAAGAGATACTTTAACTTTAGTCTTTGGCAAGTTAAACTCCAGTTTTTGCCCCAAATATTTCCCAGTAGTGTTTTCCTTATATGAGTGTTATATAACTATGAAGTATAATTTTTAAATCCTTCTTATAGATAATGAACATGATTTTGTATTATTGCTCTATATAATTAAACACGTAACATGTTCATAATTGAAGTGGACATTTATTTTTCCCAATTCTAAAACAGAAATTTATATATTACACAGTATTTCAGAGCATATACATGCCTCTTTGACAATGAAGCTGTCATTGTTCATTTTATGCTCATTCTCAAAGGTTTACTTCACCCAGAATTCTTAAAAAAAAAAAAATCTCTGCCCCATGTTTCCAGATGGCTTATTTAATCTTGAAGAGATGAATTACAGGCCAATATTAATGAAAAGATAGAATGTATGAGTAGAAAAAGGAAATGTTTCTCTAAAAGACTCTCATCTATTATAATCTGTGAAGAGTAGTCACTAACATAACAAAATATCTCAGTTTCTTACCTTGAAAATTTTGAATTACTCTCTTTATGACACTGACATGGAAAAGGAAAGGTCTTCTCTTAGGTAATGGTGCTTTTCTACACTTGGCATATATTTTGATGGTATGGGTCACATTTCTGTTCTCAATCTACTAAAACATAGACTAACCTTCCTTATTCAGTAATTATCTTCCACTATCCCACTTTAGTTTTCATTTATTTTCATGTGAATCAGTAGCAAATCTGGCCACTTTTCTCTAATTATTGTACTAAGTTTCATAGTTGAAATTCAGAAGCTTATTTTCTTTCAGTAGATATTTTAAGGTTTGTCAAAGATCAAATAAGAAGAATCAGAACCCTGGAACAGTTATATTTGAAATATCATTTGAAACTTTCTCTCATCAGCAACTTTTTAATGTGAAGCATTTTTCTCTTGTCTTGGATGTGCTGTCACTGGGTTCTGTAATTCCAACTAGCTTCTTAGACAAAGGAAACCCTCTGAAACTGGCAGCCATACTAAATTACTAATCAAAATGGTGCATAGGTTGTTTCCAGCCAGCACACCTGCATTTATGACCACTGGTGTCTGGAAAACATTTCCAAAATATAGCAGTAAAAATGTCTCCAATACACGTCACAAATTCCAACAAAATTTCTTCTTAGATGGCTTCTATCAAAGCCTCTGAGCACTTTTTTGGTTGTACTTCAGTTTTATCACCACACAATAAAATAAAAAGTTCATAATCTATTAACAATTGTATCTATGAAAAAGTATCAAATTATTTTCTAAGTCAATGCATCCTAATATATTCATGCTATACATAATATGTTTTTCTGATGTTGAAAACAGAGCCAAAAGAAAAATCACATATTTCCTACACAGAAATACGTTTTGAAACTAAATTTATTAATGTGCTTTGCTCTCAATCTATTCTAAACCTTGTGTAAACATTCACAATCACTTTCAATTGTGCTTCCACCTGTTATTTTGACTGAAGCTACAATTGCCATGAATATTTTTCAATATCCATATCAACATTAAATATACATAAATGAGATTTTAAAAAGTGCAAATGCACATATTAAACACACAAATAAGGGGAAAGAACAAAAACAGTCCAAGTACTTACACAGGTAATATGTACTCAGTGTAATGGAAGACTTGTATTTTGTTTTTATATAGCTTTTAGGTGCATATAAATATACATGGAGAAGACAAATAATTGTTCACATTTATACAAAACCACCCAAAACCAAGTGGTATTCTTCTGAGAGACTTGTAATTTTCAAAGTGATAATAAATACTAGTAAAATTATTTGGGAAGAACTAGTACAAATATGGAGTAAAAATTGTGATTCACATTTTTTCTAAGTTTAACTTAATATTTACTCTCCAGCTTTTAAATGTTCTATCCTATTTGATCAAATGAAATGTTTCTGTCAAAAGCTTTATATTAAAACCAAATAAAAATATATATAATGAAAAAGTGCAGCTTTTTAAATTTTGGATATAAAGTGGATGTCCTCCACAACTCATATTTTGAAACTAAACTCTCAATGTAATGGCATTTACGAGAAAATTGGATTTTGATACTTTGGGAAATAAACAGGGCTTTAAAACATCATTAATCTTAGGACTGGGTGAGTATGTTTTAATAGAAACATACTACAGATATGCCTCTCTTCTCCCCTCTATCTCCTCTCTCTTCTCTCTTGTCTCCTCTCTTTCCCCCTGTCCAACATACACAAGAGAAAGACTATGTCAACACATAGCAAAAAAAAAAAAAAAAAAAAAGAAGAAGACATCTAAAAACCAGGAATTAAATTAGTTAGAATTTCCAGCATAAACAAAACTAAACTTCTACTGTAGAATTTAGCCATTGAAGGTACTTTGTTATGACAGCTTAACTGATTAATACAATTTTATTTAGTATTATTTTAAATTGAAAATGATTACCATATATATTTTTGATATACAATGTGATATTACATGTCTAGACTGTATACTGATTAAATTCAACTACATAATACTTTATGATATACTTAAAATTTGTTCCTCTAGTTACTAAGAAATTTTCAATAATGTATTGTTGACTATAGCCACTATAGTATGCAATAGATTTAAAATTTATGCTCTCTGATTATCTAACAATATTGATCATTTCGTATTCTGTTACCCCTATCACCACTTAGGTAATTATGTCACTTCTCTGGAATCTGAGATACCTTATTTTTTTTCCAAATGTAGATATTGTAGCTTGTATCTATATGTCCCCCAAAGCCTCAGTTAGAGGTGGAGATTTTCAGAGCTAACTGGAACTAGAGTATGTGATAATGGATTCATTAAGAGTGAAATAGTGGAATTAAGGTCCACGTGATTACTAGATTAGTTCATTTGTTATTTAGTATAGTTCTAGGTATAGAAAATGGAAAAGTCAATTCTGGGTGTGTTTGGCATCAGGCAAAAGGCTATATGGGATAAAAAATGAGGAAATTTACTGCTCTTGGTGCTTGCTGCTTATTACTTCCTGCCTGCTAATCCATGAATAAGTTCTTCCATGTGACACCCCATTCCCATGCCACTCTGCTTTGGTGCCAGCTAACTATAGACTGAAACCTCTACAAGCTCTGAATTTAAATGAATATTTTGACCTTTAAATTTAAGTGTCAGGTTTTTTTACCTCAGCAACCAGAAAAAGTAACAAAAATAGTCTTTTTTTGTGTGTGTTTTGGTTTGTTTTCTAATCAACTTTGGCTTGATTTTAATCAGTTATGTGAAACTTCATTAAAGAGCATTTTATTATTTCATAAAACCACTTTCTGCTTGTAGCATTAAGCAGAAAAATCAAATATTGTGGATAGATATTGAATAATATTATCATGAAGAGGCACTGGACTAAACTGATAATAATTATTTCATTTAAGGTATTGTATTACATTAATATGTCTTAATATATGCTTAATTCTTAAGCAACTCTTCAAGATAAATACCTATGTTCACATATTTTTTAAAAACTAAAGTTTAGAAAGGTAGAGTAGCAGGTAAAACTATAAACCTAACACACAAGTACAAAGAATAAAGTTTATGGCATCCCCAAACCTGTTTTTTCCACCTAACCATATTAACACTCATATAATCCAGACTGTGTTATAGTTCTCCATTTATCATGCATTTAAGAGCTTATTTAGAGCTACATATTTAGTTCTTCTAAGAAAACAACACTACATGTAAGGTCATTGAAATACTACATTTCTAGCTGTGTCACATCAGGTCTCCATGATCTAAATTTGCTATAGTTTGAAGCTGAAGGACCCTCAATTATTAAAAATGTAATTTTCTGCGATAGTTAATAAAAACTAATGCAACTGCTTGTAATCAAATCTCAACCACATACTCACTTACACTGCAGTTTATCACCCACATTGCACATGTGCCAGGTGGACACAATTATAGTACATAGCACATAGAGTCGTCATAAGGATTATGGGGGCAGTATATTTCAAGTATTAAGAAGAGTACACTGTTACCTCATAATATTTCTGGATAATGACCAGACATTTTCATTTTTATGAACAAATCAAAAGAAATAGAAAGAGAAGATATGTAACTTAGAAACAGATGTTAGAAATGAGTGAAAGTATTTTGGCCTGAACTAGTGAGGGATATAATCTATTTCAAAAAAAATACATACTTATAGACTGACAACTTTATTGTAAGTTTAGGTATTTCTTGATAGTATGAGACTCAACTTGGCATAAAAATAGCCATTCTGTTTTTAGAAATCGTCAATTTTGTATCCTATAATCTCCCTGTGAACCTGGTACTTGTCTCTATGGGAATTCTCCTCCCAACCGATGCACACAGCCAGAGATTGTACTCACTTATGTCTTTAGAATGCATTCATCTTAATAATAGAATGATCTAACCATTGCTATTGGCTTCTATAAAGACTCGCTTTTGCATGGAACACTCCTAGTAACAAACATTAACAAATTTTCTTTTAAATACTGTGCCTCAACTGAGATTGTGGCTGTCCTCTTCCTATACAGGAATGGAACCCAGCTGGGTAGTAAAGCTGTTTGTTGTACTTTAAGATTGTGTCTTGTCCTGAGAGATTATAATTCGATGGGGCTTTGTCCCAACAGATACAAGGAAAGAAACTGTATGGTTTTACTTTCAAGGTATGAAAAAATTATATATATATATATATATATATATATATATATATATATGGGTGTGTGTGTGTGTATGTGTGTGTGTGTGTATATATATATATATATATATATATATATATATATATATATATTTGTAGAATTAACTCCGTCTAAATGTTTGTTTTTGTTACTTGCAGACAGTACAGATTGATGCATGTGTGTATGGGGAGAATAACTTGAAAAAGCATTGAACAGGGCTCAGAGAAGTTGTACTGCAAAACTTCTCAGGCCTTTGCAATCTGTCTGCACTTACCTAAGTGCTTTAACTTCCATAAGCCTCAGGTTCCTTGCCCCTAAGATAGAAGTAATATCTGTCCCCTTTTCTCAGCACACCCCTGGCTTGCTTCTACAACTCATTCAGAACTAAAAACAATTCATAAATGGCAAAACTTTATGTGTTTCTAAGCTGTCCAACACATACCTACAGAGCTAAATTTCTAGTTAAGAATGTATATCATAAACTTTTGACATGCGTAAAACAAAAGGATTTGTTTTTGAGAAATAACTTATTAAATATATATTTATTAGCCATCTGGTTGAACCTCTTCAGAAATCTTATTCCAAGCTTTTATTATGTACAGCATAATTACTTTATTAAATATTTAAAACATTAAATTGCTGAATATAAAGTAAAATTCACACTTTTGGAGTGCAGTTCCATTTGAGAAATGCATGAACATGACTATACACACAGACTAATTCTGTCACCCGTAAGTGGTTTCTCTGTCATTCTGCAGTCATCATTCTACCCTGTCTGAAACCCAAACAGAAACTGCGATGCACCAGAGGACATTGCTTCTGTGAGCATATTGCTTTGTGAAGGTTTATGTCTCTTTGGAATTTAGAGTGCTTTGCTCCAGGGTTTTGTCTCTTTGGAATGCTGATTGATTTGATCCATTTTTCTCATTAACCCTGTGAGACTCCTTTAATGATTTTAATAACATAAATCTTCATTTTAGATATTCTTAAATTTCCCTCAATTTTACTGTGGTAAGCGTGCTTCCATTTTTTTTTTTTTTTTTTTTTTTTTT
>PVIR01026183.1:0-24146 GCA_004026965.1 Petromus typicus | reverse complement strand
GAGGCTGAGCTCAGGGCCAGCCTGAACTACAAAGCGAGACCCTGTCTCAAAAAACCTAAAAAAAAAAAAAAAAAAAAAATCCAGAGGGCTGGGGAGTTAGCTCAGTGGTTCCGGCACCTGTCTTGTAAGCGCAAGGGCCCGGGTTCGATTCCCCGGTAACCACACAACAATACTGGGTGTGGAGACTCACCCCAGCAGCAACCAGTACGACATTCCACAGTGATGGGCATGGTGGCTCACGCCTGTAATCCCAGCACTCGGGAGGCAGAGGCAGGAGGATTGCTGTGATGTGAGTTTGAGGCTGAGCTCAGGGCCAGCCTGAACCACAAAGCGAGACCCTGTCTCAAAAAAAACCTAAAAAAAAAAAAAAATCCAGAGATAGGGCAGGTTATGATTACTTTGATTAGGTTTTCAACTTAATTTTTCTGATATAGCAGTCACCCATGTACTGGCTTCTCTTCATATAGACTTTTTTGTTAACAGTAAAGTGGCTTCTAATAACTGGGGCTATCTATATTAAAGACAGGTGATTTGCCTATTCTAGAATCACTATATCCAACTGACTGCCACTGATGAATTGACTAGAACTAAAGTTATAGGTTCCATTAGTGAACATCTCTTATGCTACAAACTTCCCTTCTCAAATTGCCCTGTAGCTTTTATTTTACTTTTGTTTTTCTATTTTTAGACAAGGCCTCACTATATTGTTCAGACTAACCTTGAATTCACTATATAGTTCTGACTGGCCTCAAACTTGTGGCGATACTCCTTCCTCAGACTCCCAAATGCTAGTAATACAGGCATGCACTGCTATCCCAGCTTTGTAACTATGCTTTAATGTACATATTTTAAGTATAATTCTTCACTGCTAGTATTTCAGCCAATGGGAGACTAAAAAGATGACAGTGGTCTTGTGAGGCTATATCACTTGGTAATGTAGCCTGTTTACACAATGATTTTTGATGCTTACACAATAATTAAATTGCCCAATGACACAGATAGTATATATCATCATTAGCACTTTTTGGTGTTCTTAGAATATTTTTAGTTAATATACAACCCAGAAAAAAATGAGATCCTTTCCAGTGGTAAGTCTATTTTTCAGAGTTTGTGTTTCCTACAATAAAAGAAAGTCCTGGAGTCAGTGATGGTGGCTCATGCCTGTAATCCCAGCACTCAGGAGGCAGAAGCAGGATGATTGCTGTGAGTTAGAGGATACCCTGGGTTGACCCTGGGTCAACCTGAACTACAAAGAAAGACAGTGTCTCAAAAAACTTAAAAAAAGAAAGAAAGAAAGAAAGAAAGAAAGAAAGAAAGAAAGAAAGAAAGAAAGAAAGAAAGAAACTCCTGTCTAATTCATTAGCCAACTTAATGGTATAAAATACTTTACATGATCTCAAAATAGCAAACACTGCCAAGGAAAAAAATTTTTTTAAATTAGGTAATTTTGTCTACCAAAAAAAAAAAAAAAAAAAAAAAAGATAACCAGCAAAACATAATATATTTACATCAGTTTTTATTACACAACTCCTTTAAAGCAGCAAGCCCTCCTAGGATTACATAAGCTTCAGTCAACTTTTAACTGTCTATTTGAAGTAACTGTGATTGAACCCAGGACCTTTCCATTGTGCTACACCCCTATCCCCCTTCCCTCATTTAATTTTTTTTTTTTTAATTTGGAGATAGGGTCTTCCTAAGTCACTAAGTTGCACAGGCTTGGCTTCAAATTATCCTCCAACCTCAGCCTCCCGGAGTGATGGGTTAAAGACATGCACCATGACTAGCTGTTAACTTTTAAACTTTTAATTTTTTTGTCATTCTTATTATCAGAATGCCACTCCCACAGAATTCCAGGAGAAAAGAGCATTATCAGTTAATCTTACTGGTCACTCATGACCAGCACATAAAATCCTGACCATTCTTTTCATCTTAAGGGAGAGCTTCAAGTCTGGCTAGGACAAGTGAACCGTGTGTCTGTCTCCTGAGCCTAAAGGTTGAGACTCCATCTCCCTCAGATTCGGAGATCCTTAGGGGCTTGAGCACACTCGCTCCCACACGTTGAACCTTGTCAGCGGCCAACTTGGTAGCCCCACCCCTCTTGTCTCTCACCCATGGCCTCACCTTCCCCCATAGCTAATGCCATATAGACCACCCACTCAAAGTTCTCTTATTGGGCAAAACCCTAGGTCAATCCTATCGACCCTCCTTTCCTCCTAGCCTTCACCCCGCCCTGTGACCTTTTGCTATATACGTGACGCCTAAGCCTGAATAAATCAGAAGTTCCAGAAACATTCCCCAGGGTCTGTGCTTGACTCTGCGCCTCACCCTCTCCGGCCGGGAAAACCTCACATAGACAACAACCAACACCATCTCCACTGGTTCCTGTGATAAAGTCACAGGAGATAGACAAAGATCATCTTGGGAAAAAGTTGAGGGCCTCTACTGGGGATTTAGCTCAGTTGTTCCAGAGTCTGCCTGGCAAGTGCAAGGTCTTGAATTCGATCCCTGATATCACATACCACAGTGCCAGGCATGGGGCCTCATACCTGTAATTCCAGAACTCAAGAGGCAGGCAAGGAAGATTGCCGAGAGTTCAAAACTAGCCAAGACTGCATAGTGAGTTCAGGACCAGACTGGACTATAAAGTGAGACCCTGTCTCAAAAAACTAAAAAAAAAAAATTGGGGGCCTCAATGGGTTGATTATGTTACAGTGTGGCTCCAGATTATATATTTTGAGATGAGGTCTTACTATGCTTTCTCCAGGCTGGCACTGGACTCCTGACTTCAAATCATTCTCTTGTCTCTGTGCTAGCTGGATTACCGGTGCACACCAACAATTCTAGGTTATCCTGACTGCTAAGTACATGTTCCACACTTAGCTACACTCCCCAGATCTTAATCCTTTAAATATAGTGTATTTTTAAAAAATATTCAGCCAAAGGCAACCTTTTATATCTGAATAAACATAGTGTTTGTTTCTTTGTTTCGAGACAGAGTGTCTCTGTGTGGTTCAGACTAGCCTTGTGGTTAAAACCACTACATGGTTGTATCCTGGCCTGGCCTCAAAGTCACAGTGATCTTCCTGCCTCAGCATCTCCAGTGCTGGGATTACAAGAGTGTGTCACCACACTTGGCTGAATAAGCTTAGATTTTACCAAAAGGTCTAGACCCAAAAGCCTGCCTCATTCATTTTGTTGCAGGTAGATTAGTTTCCATAATTGTTCTGAAAACATACCACTTTGTTGTGGTGAGGAGGAAGAAAGAGATCTATTGGTACATTTTAAATACATTCTATGATCCCAATTGACATTGATAATTTGCACTACAATATGACACAACTTAATTCTCATTTTTCCCATTTTCCTTCCCCTCTTCATCCTCTACCCCCACATACATAAGCTTCGTTTCCTTTTTTAACCATCAACTTTTTTTCTTTCCCTTCTTTCCTTACCCATATGTCCCCAAAACACCCTTCCTAGTAGGTGTTCACAAGTTGGTCATTCTTGCTGCTCTTCTGAAAAAGACCTTTTTGC
The DNA here is from genome assembly GCA_004026965.1 of Petromus typicus. Classification (NCBI taxonomy): domain Eukaryota; kingdom Metazoa; phylum Chordata; class Mammalia; order Rodentia; family Petromuridae; genus Petromus; species Petromus typicus. The sequence continues at coordinate 20,612 of PVIR01026183.1, read as the reverse complement.
TAATTCAAACGATGTGCCACCAAGCTAAAGGTCACTGTTCTACCTGCCATTTCTCCCTAGAGAACTACTAGCTCCTTCTCTCCAATTTGAATGATGTGAAAAGCACTTCCTGGCAATTTCCCTAAGGGAAGAAAGCATTATGCTCACTAAACACATGTGAATATGAGGCTCCAAAGTTACTTTAAAAGTATCCAGATGCAGTAGGATGCCTGTGGTCCAGGCAACTAAGGAGGCAAAGTTAGGAGAATAACTTGAGGTGGGAGTTTGTGGTCAGAGAACAACACAGCAGAAGACCCCAAGGTGGAGTGTGTCTGTGTGTGTGTTCTGCCAATTCTCAAATCTTTATACCATAAACTTGGGAAATGAAAGAGAATTATATGGGTACTATATGTTTCACACCTATTATATGCCAGCCTCCAGCTAGATAGGTACCTTGCAAATGCAATCTCATTCACTCCTCACTATGGCCTTAACAATGGTTATATTCTTCCCAGAGTAACAGTGAAATAAACAGAAATTAAAATCTTGAGATATGTGCTCGTCTCACAGCTAGGGAGAAGCAGAGGGAAGTCCTGGAGGAGGAGTAGATCACTAACCTTTTCCATTCTGAAAATTCCTTCGGTACTTCTAACACTCGTGACAAACCTGAGGCCAGCAGTGCTTTGCTCCTGCTTTTGGTCACGCCACCCAGTCCACGCTGCAAGGACTGCAAAACGTCAGCGCAGAACTGGGAAACCGGCGAGACACGCGCACTTGGGCCCAGTGGCCTTTCACATACACTGCCCACGCCACAGTACTATCACATTTTTACTGAAACTGAAATGAGATTTCCGTAACAAGCAGGAGCTTCCGAAGCAGAACACACCTGAGCCAGTATTCTAGTGTCTTGTTTGAACTGAGATGAGACTTTCTTCCAAGCCTGGGACAGCGTGCCCCCTCAGGGCCCTCACCTCGGCTCAGCCTTCACCCAAGAAAGGATTCACTGGAGTCTGTATACACCACCTGCCTTCGTGCTAAGTCAGATTGTAAGCTATCCAGATCCAGAGATTCCTTCTTTCTCAAAAGGTACCTGGAAGCCTAAGATCATGATCAACCAACTTCATCCTCCTGCCTAGGCGGTGACCTAAACAAAATGGACTGGACTTGTCCAATCCCAGTCTTTGGGGTCTTCAAGCGTACTGACGTTTGAGCCTAAAGGAATGGACCATGTTCCTGTTTGAATGCTTTCAGTTCTCCTTACAAGGAAAGTTCATAAGTTTGTGGTTTGGGTTCTGAGCGCTTTGAGGAAAGAGCAAGATCGGATGATTTATTATGACATCATACTAAAGGATCATGATATTGGTGCAAAGATTAAAAAAAATAAAGACCGGTGGAAATGAACAAAGAAGCCAAATATTCATCCCTTCACATACCCCCAAACAAGTAGACACTGTGAAGCAACAGAAAAGTTATTTCAATAAATAATGGTCAGTCCCTGTGTTGTGGCAAAAGGGAAGTTGAAAGCACTTGAGAGACTCAGGACTTGGGTAAAGAAAGGAACTTTATTCACTAGTGAGGATCAGCCAGGTGGGAAAGAAGTCCCACTCAAAGTAACTGATGGTCTTTTACAGATTCTCAGTCAGTTCCATAGATTATAGGCAGGTTACAGTTTGATTCACTACTACAAACTTCTTATACAGCTGCACTTTGGCTTATCTATGCTCAGTTAGTTTCCACGGTTACACATACTTACCTTTTAGGAACTGCACTCTAAGAAGTCTGTGAGGAAAGAGGGAGGAAACAAGTTGGGTGCAATTTGCTAAACAGAAGGGGTCAAGCATAAGGCAACCTCAGCACAACAAAGAAGTCGGGGGACTAGGCTCCACACGATAAAACAAATGGAGAGAGACATATGCCTTATCTACATTTGCTTCAACATTCCTCTCTAAGTGCCCCTGGAGAGGGAGGGTTTCAGTGCCAGATAGAGCGCTCCCTAAGCAATTAACTTTCCCTTGACACCTGGAATGTGTAGATTGAGAGGAAAATGAACTCACCTCTATCTATGCAAAGTAATCTATTCAAGATGGGTCACCAATCTAAATGTTAAAAATACAACTTTAGACAATAACTAGCATAATTGTCTTGACTCTGAAAAAGGAAAATAACTCTCAAGAAAACAAAAATGTACTAACCTTAAATTTAATTATAAATTGGTAGTAATTAAACAAGATATTGAAAGGCCATTAAGAAGTTGAAAAAAACAAGCAGAGAAGATACAAAAATACATATAGCTGAACATGACTTATTCTGAACTTACAGTTTTTGCAAATAATTTTTTGTTGTTGTTTTATGAGACAAGGTCTTGCTCTGAAGTTCAGGCTAGCCCTGAGCTGACTATGTAACCCAGACTAGCCTTGAACTCTCAGCAATCCTCCTGCCTCTGCCTCCGAGGGCTGGGATTACAGGCATGAGCCACCACGTGCAACATTCTGATATGTGCTTACCGGGGACTGAACTCAGGACCCTGTACTTGTCAAGGAGACACTACAACCGCTGAGCTAAATCTCTGGCCAGCAAATAAAAATTTTAAAAGACCTGGAGTGGCAGAAAAGAAAGAGTACAAAGATATTACTGAATGGGAAATGCATATGGCTGCTTAAATAATTATAAATAAATAAAAGTTAAAAGTAAGTTTTTCAGTCACATTAGCTACATTCCATGATGTAATACAGTGAAAAATACAACAAATGTTCATTACAAATATAGAGCATTGCTACCAATGAAAGAAGTTTGTAAGCCAGAGTTAGGAAAATCACAGTGAAGGCATATTAACCTTGAGAAAACACCCTTCTGTACTGTCATTTCCAGCAAATCTACTCTTGTTAAAGATATCTATCACAGTCTGTTTTGTGTTGCTATAATAAAATTCCTGAGACTTGATAATTTGTAAACAATAGCAATTTGTGTGTCTCATGGTTCAGGATGTTAGAAAGTCCAAAAACATGGTGCTGCTTGCTGGTGGGAGTCTTTGAACACTGTCATCTCAGTGTAAGAGATAAATTATGAAAATATATGCTTCAACATTTTAGATGTCTGATACGCAGAGTATGTATTCTCAAACGGTGAATTCTATGAACAGTGGAGGTAAAAGTAGGAAAATAGTTATTGACAGGATAGCCCCAGAGAGGTAGAAGGGAACCCAGTGGGTAGCCAGGGACCCCATTTTACAAGGAAGTTCTTTTTTTTTTTTTTTTTTTTGAGACAGGGTTTTGCTTTGTGGTTCAGGCTGGCCCTGAACTCAGCCTCAAACTCACATCACAGCAATCCTCCTGCCTCTGCCTCTTGAGTGCTGGGATTACAGGCGTGAGCCACCATGTCTGCACTGTGGTATGTGATACTAATTGCTGCTGGGCGTGAATCTCCACACCCAGTATTATATGTGGTTAACCGGGGATCAAACCCGAGTCCTTGCGCTTGCAAGACAGGTGCAGGAACCACTGAGCTAAATCCCCAGCCCATATAAGGATGTTTTATAGAGAAAAAAACTCCATGGGTATAACGTAGGTTACAGCCATGATTAGCCAATAAGGTTACAATAGTGACCTACTGGGAAAAACAAGTCATGGTACAAGTGTATATGGAAGGAATAAAGACTTTTTCTAGGAAGTGTTGGGTCTAGAGGTCTTGGACACTCACCACAGTGGCTGTTGTCTAACTACATTTTATAGGCCCAATGTTTATCTTTTGAGGAAGTGGATAGGTATGATCAGTTTGTCTTTATTTTGAGGCCTGATCTCCAACTGAAGTGCCTCTGACCACAGTAGTGATATGTCTTTACCTCTGTCTTGATTCTCTTGAGACATAAGCCTTATCTGACTACCTATAACAATTTTACCTAACTTAGGTATCTGTAATATTCTCAGGTAAAAAAATGGAAAAGCGAAAGAGCTTGAGGCCAAGAAAAAGCCAAATTCACTTTTAGTTATTTTCCCCCCTATGATACCAGAGATCGAATTCAGGCCCTTGTGCTTGCAAGGTAGGTACAGTACCACTTGAGCTAAATCCCTGGGCTTTCAAATTCATTTTTATCAGGAACCCACTCCTGAGAAAGTGGAATTAACTACCTATTCAAAGTCTCACATGTCAACACTGTTACATTGGAGATTAATTTTTAATTACATGAATTTTGAAGCTCACATCAAACCCTGGAAAAATCTACATGTCAGTCTGAAGCCACATCAAACAGAAAAAAATTTCATCCTTCGTACTGGATTTTCAACCTGGGGAGTCCTGACAAAGAAAGCACCATCTTTAGTTTTACTGACAGGATTCCAGAGATAAGTGGAATTACTTGGTACAACTCTGCAGCAGGATACAGCTATCTCATATCTAGTCTAGTGAAAAAAGTATTTGACACTGGAGTCCTGTAGAAATAAAAGGACAGACACACACAGACACACACACACACACACACACACACACACACACACGCAATCTCAGAGATTTTAGAAAAAATATGAGAGCTCTTAAAAATCCAATTCTTATGTATTCTCCCCAGAGACTATTGGGGGTTCTACTTGAATCAGAATACATCCATTTAATATTTGCTGCATCTTAATCTTATGCTGATAAGAGATGGTCTTATTTGCTCAGTCTCAAGGTTTTCACTGTTTTGAATGAAGTTCTTGATGAATTAAAAGAAGTAAAAAGCCAAAATGGAATTACAATAATTATGGAATATTTTTATTTTTATATATTTGATTTTCAGTAGGGAGATTGAAATAATATTGTAAGACATTTTTAATATTAACTTTGTTTTACTGCAAATGACACATTATAATTATATATTCATTGTGATGAAGTGATGTTGTTGTTGGATAGTTCCTTTTACAAACTTGTTCCAAGTTCTTCTCACCTCTAACAAAGAATTTACATGACAGTCCAAAAATGGTGCCAAAAGTTTATCTGAAAAATAAGGAGAGAAGAGATAATGGAGAAATTAGCTCTGCAGTGCAAAGTTTGGACCAAAATAAGAAAGAAGAGGAGAAAAGAGCAAAAATGAAAGTACACTTTGGATCTGTGTGTGCGCGGGTGTTTGCATGCATGTGTGTCTGCGTGCATGTGTGTGTGTATATGTGTGTGTATTATGTGTGATGTATTGGGGATCAAATCCAGTGTTTCCACACTGATCCAAATCTCTCTCTCTCTCTCTTTCTCTCTCTCTCCTTAATTTGGAGACAGTATTTGTGAGGTAACTAAATTGTCCAGACTCTGAACCTTTCTTTCTCAACTTTTCAGGATGCTAGAATTATAAGCATGCATCACCATGTCTGCTTCAAGCAAATTTTTGAAACCTGACGTTTAATTTAGACAATTTATTTCAAACAATAATCACCATAAAAGACACCTGTTTGCATTATTATTGTCTAAGTATCATTAAGAGGCGAGAAACTATTTTAACTTCCATTTGTGTCATCCTGCATATGTTGAAGCCCTTACCCAATTCCACAGGAAAAGAAAATAAATGAAATTTAAATTCTTTCATAAAAGAAAAAATATCCTGTAATTATTTTGCAAGAGAAGACTTCTAATTAGAGTGTAGTTGGTACTATTTTATTTTTAGTGACACTGGGGATCGAATCCAAGGCTATAGTGAACTAAGTGGCTGCTCTTTTTACCACCAAGTAAGTGAAAGCATCCTGGTTCCAGGGCAGAGAAGGATGAACCTGGCAGTGTGATCCAGAGAATCTTGGTAGATTTTAACTTGTGAAAAAATAAGTCAGGAGACCTTTGGGAGCTCCTCACTGCTGCTCAGGCAATGGATACTGCTGTGCTCAGCCTTCTGGAGATGCTGCTATTCCTTGTCTTATGAACAAATTTAAGCTCATATTTTTAAGTTTGTCTCTCGTCACTGACCAAGTTGAAGGAAGCTATGTATTTGGGTAAAAATGGGAAAAGGATTTATTCAAAGGTAGCTGTGAGGAGGCTTTGAGGTTTATTTCTCTCAAATCAGCATTTCACAGTTTTCAGGTGGGCAAGTCTGTGATCAAAAGTAAAAGATTCATTTAGTAGAACTTCCACATAAAGAAATTTGAACTAACAGAAAAAAAAATTAAGTAATATTTCCCCTGAAGTAAAGTTCGTCGTAGAAAGTTTGGAAATATCTCGAAAAAAAAAGAAAGAAAATCAAACTATCTGTTCATACCTGAAAAATATTGGTAGAATTTGGTAACATATTTCTGTTGGATTTTATTTCAGCATATATGATAAAAGAATTATCTTGAAAATGTAGTGAACATTCTATTTATAACTTTTCTTTTACTCTTTTTTTGTTTTCAGTATCTTCCCATATCAATCATTTTTTCTACCTTTTTTGGCAGAAGTAGTTAATATGGCTAATAAAAAGTAAAATACATTTAAAATTCTTAGATGAGTTCCTTGAGGTATAACTGTGCCTGTATGTATTGTATATTCACACATGTGGATATATGTGTGTGTGTGTGTGCGTATGTGTGTGTGTGTACAAGCTACTACATATACATATATACGTATACTATGTAGATACATGTGTGTGTATAAGCTACTATATATACATATATATGTATACTATGTAGATATATGTGTGTGTACAAGCTACTATATATATATATGTATACTATGTATATTTAGGTGTATATACTATATATACTATACTGTATACATATACTATGTAATATACTATATATATGTATTATATATATATATATATATTTATATACACCATGTTCTCCCAGCATAGTGTCAAATTAATTTCCACAAAGACTGTACCTGATTACACTTCCCTCCAACAGTTTGCACGAGAGCATCCACTTAATGTTCTCTTTTCAAAGTTCAGCTTAATCATAACAATTTAGGAACTGGAAAACTTCCTCAATTAGATAGGAGAGATTATACTTTAAATCATGTTTTAGATAATACTTTTTTATTTAAAAATGAATATTTTCTTAAAGCCTTCTGCTTCTTTGTGGCATTGACATATTATGTTATTTTTTCTCATCTATATCTCCACTTCCTACTGATTTGCATCCATTCTTTAATCGATGAAAGAAACGTGCAACACTGACAGAAAAATAGTAATTTTTCTTTCAGTCACTGTGGTTATAATTACACATTCATTTTCAATGAAAGTTAAGGAAAACATCTGATTTTTAATATTAAATGTAAATAATTTTAGTTTAAATATATTTGGTGATATAGCATCTATTTGTGTATATTATTAGAAGGCATTAATATTGTTTGACAACCCCAGTCAAAAGACATGTTTATATAATAATTGAGGACTTCTCAATTAAAGATTATATACATTATGCCAAAGATAATGTTCATAAGATTTTTGTCAGATTCTGCTATAAGTTTTACTTCTGATGTTAAATGTATTAATGATCTAGATCTTGTGTTTTCTTTTTTTTATTGAAATCTTTATCGGTACATTACATATACACATCATGATTGCACCCCACAATGGGAATTTGTACCAGTATAAGACACAACTTAGTTCTCATTTATTCCCATAGCCCTACCCACCCTACCACCTCCCCATATATATAAAATTTGTTTTCTTTCTTTTTTGTTATAATCTCATATTTTTCCCCTTAACCCTATTTCACTTTGAGTATTTTTCTCCTTCACAATATATAACATACAATTCTACAACTCATTTACATTTTATTTTCTCATACCAGGGAAAAGATGCGATATTTACCTATTGGTTATCTGTTTATTTCACTTATGAGGATATCCTCAAGATATGTCCATTTAAGTAGAAATGATTCAAACTCATCATTTTTTTATGGCAGAGTAATACTCTGTTGTGTAGAACCAAAGCTTTTTTATCCAGTCTCCAGTTGATGGACATTTGGGTTGTTTTCAAGATGTGGCAATCACAAACTGAACTGCTATAAACATGGGTGCACATATGTCACTGTGATATGAATCTTAATTCTTGTGTGTATATACCTAGCAGAGCAATGGCCAGGTCAAATGGGACCTCCAATTCTAGCTTTTTGAGGAATCTCCAAACTGATCTCCACAGGGATTGTACAAGTCTACAGTCCCACCAACAGTGGAGAAGAGTTCCTTCTCCGCAGCCTCACCAACATTTGTTGCTGGCTAATTCTGAAATGGCAGCCATTCTATATGGAGTGAGATGAAATCTCAGTGTTGTTTTCTTCTGCATTTCTCAAATGACTAATGATGTTGAGCATTTCTTCCTATGCTTCTTAGCTGCTCTTACTTCTTCCTCTGAAAAATATCTGTTCATTTCAGATGACCATTTTTGAATTGGGTCTTTAAATTCGGGTGGGCTGATTTTTTTGAGCTCTTTATATATTCTAGATAGTAACCCTTTGTCTGGGAAACAGCTGGTAAAGATTTTTTTTCCACATTGTTGGTTGCCTTTTTGCTCTGTTGGTGGTTTCCTTTGCTGTGCAGAAGCTTTTTAAAAGAATGAGGTCCCATTTGTTGATTTCTTCTGCCAATTCCTGTGCTATAGAAGTTTTGTTCATGAAGTCTTTCCCTAAGCCAATGTCTTCAAGAGTTTTACCTAACCTGTTTTGCAACAGGTTTAGAGTGTCTGTTTTATTATTTAGGTCTCTTATCCACTCTCATTTTAGCTTGGTACATGGTGAAAGAGCTAAGTCTAGCTTTAGTCTTTGGCAAGTTAAAGCCCAGTTTTTCCAGCACCATTTGTTAAAGAGGCTATCTTTCCTGCATTGAGGATTTTTGGCTTCTTTTTCAAAGATGAGGTGGCTCAGTGTATCTGGAGTAGTTTCTGGATCTTCTAGTCTACTCTGTTGATCCTCAGGTTTGTTATTTTGCCAGTACCATGCATTTTTTTATCAAGGTGGCTTTATAGTATAGTTTCAGGTTCGGAGTTGTAATACCCCCCACCATGTCCCTGTTGCTTAGAATTGCTTTGGCTGTTCTAGGTCTTTTGTGGTTCCAGAGAAATGTTTGGATTTTTTTCTCTAGATCTGTGAAATATGCTGTTGGGATTTCAATCGGGATTGCGTTGAATCTGTAGAGTAGTTTTGAGAGTATAGCCATTTTGACAACATTGGTTCTTCCTACCCAGGAGCAGGGTATGTCTTCCCATTTTTGATATCATCTTCTATCTCCTTTTTCAGAGTGCTATAGTTTTCAGAGTAGAGGTCTTTTTTTTTTTTTTTTTTTTTTTTGAGACAGGGTTTCACTTTGTAGTTCAGGCTGACCCTGAGCTCAGCCTCCAACTCACATCACAGCAATCCTCCTGCCTCTGCCTCCCGAATGCAGGGATTACAGGCGTGAGCCACCATGCCCGGCACTGTGGTATGTGGTACTGATTTCTGCTGGGGTGAGACTCCACACGCAGTATTGTATGTGGCAACCAGGGATCGAACCCAGGTCCTTGCGCTTGCAAGACAGGTGCTGGAACCACTGAGCTAAATCCTTGGCCCAGAGTAGAGGTCTTTTGCCTCCTTTGTTAGATTGATTCCTAGATATTTTATTTTTGGGGGTGCTATTGTGAAAGGGACTGACTCCCCAATTTCTATCTCAGTTGGTCTGCTGTTTGTGTATACATAGGCTATTGGTTTTTGAATATTGACCTTATAACCAGCTACACGGCTAAATTTAGTGATTAGGTCCAGCAGTTTTTAAGTTGACTTTTTAGGATCCTCTAGATAGAGTATCATGTCATCAGCAAATAATGACAATTTAACTTCTTCTTTTCCTATCTTTATTCCTTTTATTTCTTTCTCTTGCCTAATTGCTATGGCTAATATTTCCAGAATTATATTGAACAGAAGTGGTGAGAGAGGACATCCTTGTCTTGTTCCTGATCTTAGTGTGAAAGGTTTCCATTTTTGACCATTTAGTATGATGGTGGCTGATTGTTTCTCATAGATAGCTTTTATTAGTTTGACATACAGACCATCTATTCCAATACCTTGGAATAATAACCAATAACCCTACCTTATGTAGGGTTTTGAACATAAATGGGTATTTTATTTTGTCAAATTTTTTTTCTGAATCAATTGAGATGACCATATGGTTTTTGTCCTTGAGCCTGTTAATATAGTGTATAACATTTATTGGTTTACGTATGTTGAACCACCCTTGCATACCTAGGATGAATCCAACTTGGTCAGGGTGTATAATCTTGATAATTCTCTGTATTCTGTTTGCCAGTATCTTATTGAGGACTTTTGCACTGGTGTTCATTTTAGATATTGGCCTGTAGTTCTCTGCTTTTTGAATCAGGATAATGGTTGCTTCCAGGAATGAGTTTGGGAGTACTGCTTCCCTTTCAATTTCATTAAAAAGTTTAAGAAGTAGAGTTGCTAACTGTTCTTTAAAAGTTTTATAGATTTCAGCAGTAAAACCATCAGGTCCAGTGCTTTTCTTTATTGGCAAGTTTTTAATTACATTTTCAATTTCACAGATTGTTATTGGGGTATTTAACATTTCTATATCTTCTTTATTCAGCTTTTGGAATTACTATGTGTCTAGAAATCTATCCATTTCTTCTACATTTTCCATTTTATTAAAGTATAAATTTTCAAAGTAGGTGTTTATTATCCTCTGGACTTCCTCTGGGTCAGTAGTAATTTCTCCCTTCTCATTCCTAATAGCATAGATATGAGCCTTTTCCTTCCTTTGTTTAATAAGGTTGGCTAAAGGTCTATCAATTTTGTTTATCCTTTCAAAGAACCAACTCTTCATTTCATTGATTTTTTTGTACCATTCTCTTAGTTTGTAATGCATTGATTTCAGCCCTGATCCTTATAATTTCTTGCCTATTGTGAGCTTTGGGTTTGTCTTTCTCCTCTCTTTCTAGTCACTTGAGGTTCAGCATTAAATTATTTATTTGAGCTTGCTCCATTTTCTGGATGTAGACCTTCACTGCTATGAATTTTCCTCATAGGACTACTTTCATTGTGTCTCATAAATTTCTAATGTTGTATTGGGGCTATCATTTAGTTGTAAGAACTGCTCAATTTCTTCTCTAATTTCTTTTGTGACCCATTGGTTAGTCAGCAGAGTGTTGTTCAGTTTCCATGCATTTGTGAGAATCCTGGGCTTCCTTTTGCTATTCAACTCCAATTTTAGGGCACTGTAGTCCAACAGAATACAAGGCATAACTTCAATCCCTTTGCACTTACTTATACTTGTTTTATGAACCAGCACATGATCTATTTTAGAGAATTATCCATGAGCAGCTGAGAAGAATGTATATTCTGACTTTGTGGAGTGAAATACTCTGTAGGCATCTATTAAGTTCATTTGCTGAAGAGTCTGGTTGAGCTCAAGGATTTCCTTATTAACTTTTGGTCCAGTTGATGTGATTCTTTATGACAATGGGGTATTGAGGTCCCCTTCTATTATTGTATTAGTGTTTATCTGGTTTTTCATGTCCATTAATGTTTGTTTTATATAGTTGGGTACATTAGAATTTGGAGCATAGATATTTTAAGATTGTTATTTCTTTCCCTTGGATTTTTCCCTGTACTAAGAGATAGTGTCCATCTTTATCTCTATCTATCAGTTTTGGCTTGAAGTCTATTTTGTCTGCAAATAAAATCACCACTCCTGCTTTCTTGCTGTTTTCAGTCACATGGAGTATTGTTTTCCATCCCTTTACTTTCAGTCCATGGGTTTCTTTCTGAATTAGGTGTGTTTCTTGTATGCAGCAGATTATAGGATCTTGCTTCTTGATCCACTCTGCCAGTCTATACCTCCTAATTAGCATGTTGAGTCCATTGACATTAATGGTTATGCCTGATATAGACAAGTTTAGTGCTGCCATGTTTTCCTGTTCTTGGTGTGTTATTCTACTTTTGCCCTTTCCCCATCAGTTTCTTGTTTGGTCCCATGGGTTGACTAGGTTAGGTCTCATCAATGTGTAACTTTCCTTGTTTTTCTCCAAGATATTCTTTAGAATGTTTTGGAGCACAGGTTTCATATTTGTGAAGTTTTTCAGGTGTTCTTTGTCATGGAAGTATCTTATTTCCCCATCAATTTTGAGGGATAGTTTTGCAGGATACATCAGTCTGGGTTGGAAATTGTTTTCCTTTAGGGTTTTAAAGACTTCACTCCAGGCTCTTCTTGCATTGAGTGTTTGAGTTGAGAAGTCCGCTGTGATCCTGATGGGCTTCCTTTGGTATGTAATTGTTTTCTTTTCTCAGGCTGCTTTCAGTATTTTATTCCTTTTTTTTTTTTTATCTGGAACTTTTATAATTATATGCCTAGGTGTAGATTTTCATGTCAAGGGCATGTGGGGTTCTGTATACTTCATATATTTGTGTGTCCAATTCTTTACCTTTTTCTGTGAAGTTTTCTGCTATTATCTCTGTGAATAGTTTTTTAATGTTTTTAGCATTGTCTCCTGCTTCCTCAGTGACTCCAATCAATCTTATATTATTCTTCTTTGAAACATTTAGGAGCTGTTGGATTAATTTTTCATTATCCCTTGCTTTTTTCCATAGATTATGCCTTTCCAGTTCATTGGTTGAGATCCTGTCTTCTAGATCTGAAATTCGGTCTTCTGCCATATTCATTCTACTGTGCAAACTTTCATTTTTTTTTCTCAATTTCCTGGACTTCTGCTTGTAGTTGTTTAAAAGGTTCCATTGCTTTTGCTATCTTGGATTCTATCAGCTCCATGATTTTCTCTTTAGCTTTATTAATCATCGTTTTGACAGTGTCCAATATCTCTGCTTTCATTTCAGAGATCAGTTCTGATTTCCATTTTACTAGATCTGCTTTGGTTACCATTTCCGAGGGTCCTGGAGACTGGGCTTCAAACTTCTCTATTTCCCTTCCCCCTGTGTTACCTGGAGGTGAGGATCTTTGTATCTGAGACTTTGAGTGTTTCCTCATCTCTGACCTGCCCTGTTTTCTGGCAATGTTTGTTACAAATCACTTTCCTCCTACTAGTTAGGAAGCTTAAAATAGCAGTATTTTCTGGGTTGTTCTTTGCAGTCTGTATTGGGACCTAAAGAAAAACCCCTATTTCTGCACACCATATGAGGCACTCAGTGAATATGGTCAGAATACCTTCTCCCATTTGCTTTAGAGGCAGGAAGGCTCTGGCTCTGCACTGCTACAATGGTGCTGCCTGAGGTTCCAATGGGCCCGCCTGCTCACCAGTACAGGGTCTCTGGGCTCACTTGTGCAGTCGGCCTGGAGGCCAGTAGGTTGTAGGCCCTCTGCAACTGCAATGGTAGGGGCTGATGTTACAACAGGCTCAAGTACTCACCAATACAAGGTAACTGGATGTGCTTCTGCAGTTGACTTGGAGAAAGTCAGACTCTGACCTACTAACCTCCGTCCCTGGGTGCTCTTCCGTCTTTGCCTGGATGCCAGTAATCTCCAACCCTGGCGCAGATTCAGTGGCGCAGTCACCGTTTTCCGAGCGGCCTGCTGCTAACCTCAGTCCCTGGGTGCTCTTCCAGCGTGTGCCTGGAGGCCAGTAAGCTCCAACCCTGGCACAGATTCAGTGGCATAGTTGCCGTTTCCAGAGCTGTCTGCTGCTAACCTCAGTTCCTGGGTGCTCTTCCATTGTGTGCCTGGAGGTCTATAAGCTCCAACCCTCATGCAGATTCAGTGGTGAAGTCGCTGTTTCCCGAGGCACCCGCTGCTAAACTCAGTCCCTGAGTGCTCTTCCGGCGTGGGCCTGGAGGCCAGTAAGCTCCAACCCCGGCACAGATTCAGTGGCGCAGTTGCTGTTTTCGCTTGCTGCATTTTTGCATTTAAAAAATATATATCCCTGGATGGCAATTGCTGTTCTATGTGCTTTGCCTGGAAGGTATAGAAATGGCAGTGCTGTTGACTAGTACAATACTTTATGAAGTCTAATGTGCATATTTATTTGATGTCCACTTCTTTCATTGCAGATTTCCCTTGGCATCAGGGATTATATCCTTCCATTTTTTCCTATTATTTATGTTTTTAGTCAACTTTTTGTGAATATTTCTAATGTTTTTTTTCTTCTGTTAAAGTGTATAAAAAATCTGTATAAACAAAGGGTATTTCCAGGAATATGGTTTGGTAGTAACAACATGCAATGGAGACCTTTGCTGTTTGCCATTCCTAACCCCATATATAGCAGCTCATTTTCTATTTTCTCCCTTTTCTATTCTTCATTTCTCTACTCTCTTGTTGCTGAGATCGCCTAAGTGTGGGTGTTTATTATACTCTCAACTGCTCTTATTTTTAGAGGAGAGTGAACATAGTTTCCTAGTTGCCTGTTGCTACTGGATAACACTATACTTGTTTTGTTTCTGCACTTCTCTCTCTCTTTTTTTTCTTCTTGTAATCAGTTCCTTCCTTGAAGCTGGTGTGTTTAAGTTCTCCCCACTGTGCTTTTTCTTTCTATTCTATTGTAGGGAAGTGAATACAGTCTCTAGTTGTATTGCTGTTGTTAGTCTGCTTTGTTTTGAATTTGCCCCTTCTGTCTCTTTTGTCCTCTAGCTTCTATCAGCCTCCCAGGGTCCATTTGATCTCTATATGCCTTCTAAAAGTATTTCTAATCTCTCCCTTTCCTACTATCTCCCCACGCCCCCAACTCCCTGCAGAACCTTTATTCCAAAAGGTTGAAGGGCCTATATGTTATAAATATCTTTGTGATATCTGGGCATATGGTCACATATCTAACTCATGTGGTTAAAGGTATCAGACTAGTGATTGCCACAGTTTGCCATTTCCTGGCCTATGCTAGATACTTTGCTACTACTGGATGTGTTATTTCAACCAACATGAGCTAATTGTTCTGTTTAAGTACTTTTCATGGTGTGCTATAACTCACATCATTTAAAGGGTGTTTCAGACCCATGGAGGACAATCCACATAGTAACCATCTCTGATGGTTTCCAAATATTAGGAAAAAAGAGACTTGTAATAAACATTGCCCAGACAGCAGGCCAGCAACTGAACTAAAAACACAAAGGACAACAAAAAAATAGGAATAAGAAAAAGTTCAAAAACCCAGAGATAAAGATCATCCCCACAGAGGAATTCAGGAAAAAGGGAAATTGAACAAAATGGTGCTCAATAACGGAGACCTTCTGAATCAGTAACAAAAGAAGATCTAGTCACAGTGGAAATCCAAAGATGTTGTCTATGGTGAAAAACATGATTAATAACATTGAAGAAAAGATTAGGAGCATGTTAGGAATATGTCTCGGATACAAAAGCAATGTAATCCGTTGAATGGCTTCAAATGGATTTATAGGAGATTAAAGACTCCAATGCAAGTTTGCATGATAGCATGAATGAATACAAAAACCAAATATCAGCCCTAGAAGATAGGACCTCACCTAGTGAACAGGAAAGGAACAATTTATGGAAAATGGCAAGGAACCATGAGAAATCAATCCCACAAGTCCCTAGATGATTCATAGAAGAATAACAGAAGACAGATTGGAGACAGTGAGGAAGGAGGAGATAGTGCAAAAGATCTGAACAAATTTTTTAAAAATATTATATCAGAATTTCAGATTTAGCCAACAATAAATGCTGATGAGGCTGCCGAGAAAAAGGAATGCTTCTCCACTGTTGGTGGGAATGTAGACTCATACCACCTCTGTGGAAATCAGTGTGAGATTCTTCAAAAAGCTAGGATTGGAGGTCTCATTTGATCCAGCCATCGCCCTGCTAGGTATATACACAAAACAATTAAAAGATTCATATCACAGCAACATGTGTGTACCCATGTTTATAGCATCTCAGTTTGTGATTGCTAAATCTTTGAAACAACCAAAATGCCGATCAACTGGAGACTGGATAAAGAAGATGTGATTCTTTTATAGAATGGAGTATTGTTCTTCCATTAAAAATGATAAGATTGAGTCATTCATATTCAGATGGATGTACCTTGAGGACATCCTCATAAGTGAAATAAATAGGTCACAGATGTGTAAATATTGTATCTTTTCTCTGGTATGAGAAAATGAAGTTGTAAATGAGTTCTAGTATATAGTTGATATTGTGAAATAGAAAATATTTGAAAGGAAAGAGGGTATAGGGATAAATAACAAGGGGAAAATAATGTGACAGTAAAAAGAAAAAAGAAAATAAAGATTATGTATATAGGGGGTGGGGACTTGGAGGGCAGGAAGAAAGGAGAAAAAGTGAGAATCAAGTCATATCATATTCTGGTACAAACTCTCAATGTTGAATGCGATGATGATATGTATTCATAATGTACCAATGTTTCATATATATATATATATATATGTGTGTATATATATAAATATATATATATGTGTGTATATATATAAATATATATATATATATAAAGGTAAAGAATTTGACATACACAAGGAAAAACATTTGACATATCCAAGTGTCTGTGATATAAAAAATTCTACATGTAAGCATATAAATATCAAGCTTCCAGAAATCCAACAGAGGAATAAATAATTAAGGACATTTAGGGAAAAATACACATTAAAAAGAAATCCCATGTGAATCACACCAGACTCCTCAACGCCAGCACTCAAGTGAAGAAGAATATGGCATGAAAGATTTGATATCTTAAAGGAAAACAATCTCTAACCTAGTTTGATGTGTCTTGCAAAAATATCTTTCAAAATTGATGGGGAAATAAGATGCTTCCATGATAAAGAGCACCTTAGAAACTTCACAAATACAAATCCTGAAAGTTCTAAAGAATATCTAACAAAAAGAAAGTGAACATCACAATCCTATGGGACCAATAGAATGAATTCATTCGAAAAGGCAAGAAAATGAATAGAAAAGAGGTAAAGGAAAGAATAGAAGAGCCCAAAATATGAAAACATTATGACAGGGCTAAATCAGTCCATATCAATAATAATCATTAATGTCAATGGCGTCAGCAAATCAATTAAGAGACACAGACTGACAGAACAGATTAAAAAGCAAGATCCTACAATGTGCTGTTTACAAGAAATGCACTTAATAGACTGAAAATAAAAGGATAGAAAATAATTCTCCAGGCAAAAGAGAACTGCAAAAAAGCAGATGTGGCTATCTTATTTACAGACAAAATATATTTCAAACCAAAACTGATGATGAGAGAGAAATAAGGACACTACATCCTCCTACAAGGAACAATCCAAGAGGAAACAATAACATTCATGAATATTTATGCACCAAATTCTAATGCTCTCAACCACATAAAATAAATATTAATGGACATGAAAAGTCATAAACACTAATACAAAAGAGAAAGGGAGATTCAATACTTCTGTCACAAATAGAACGAATGGACAAAAAATCAATAACAAAATACTTGAACAAAACTTTTAAAAAATGGACTTAATATATAGCTACAGAGTATTTCACCCCATGAATTCAGAAAATATATTCTTTTCAACTGCTTACAGGTCATTCTAAAAAAAAAAAAAACCCACATGGTAGTTCATAAAACATGCTTAAGTAAATGCAAAGAGATTGAAGTTATCTCCTATATATGGTCAAGCTGTAGTGCCTTGAAATTGGAGCTGAATAACAAAGAAATTCCAAGATCCTCACAAACACATAGAAATTGAACAACACTCTGATGAACAACCAATAAGTTGATTGAAAAATTGAAACAATTTTTACAATTAAATTATAATCTTAGTACAATATGCAGTTTTTTATAGGACACAAGGAAAGAAATTCTGGAAGGTAAATCTGTATCTGTGAATGCTCACACTAGGAAAATAGTGAGCCCAAATAAACAACCTAATGTTGAACCTCAAGCTACTACAAAAATAGGAGCAAGACAAACCCAAAGCTCACATGAAGGAGGAAATTTCAAGAGTTAGAGGCTATTTTACTCCTTTTTCAAAGATGAAGTGGCTTAGTTGTATCTGTGATTATTTCTAGATCTTCTGATCTGTTCCACTGAGCCTCAGGACACTTACTTTGCTAATACCATACTGTTTTATCACAGTGGCTTTTTAGTGCAATTTCATCTTGGCCATCATGACACTCCCTACCAAGTCTTTGTTACCAACAGTTGCTTTTGATATTCTAAATCCCTTGTAGTCCCAGATGAATTTTTGGATTATTTTCTCTAGATCAGTCAAATACGTTTTGGGATTTCAATCAGCATTGCATTGAATCTATATAGTAGTTGTTGGCATATATCCACTTTGGTGGTATTGGCTCTTCCTATGAAGGAACAAAGAATGTCTTTCCATTTCCTGATATCCTCTTCAACTTCCTTTTTCAGAGTGATGTAATTTACAGAGTAGAGGTCTTTCACCTCCCTTGTTAGACTTATTCCTAGATATTTTACTTTTTTGGCTGTGAGTGTAACAAGGAATCAATTTCTCTCATTGAGCCTGTCTTTTGAGAATACAAAGGCTACTGATTTTTGAGTATTAACTTGTAATTAGCTACAATACTAAATTACCAATGCAGACTAGCAGCCTTTTGGTTTAGATTTTAGAATATTCTATATAGAATATTCATGTCATCAGCAAATAATGACGGTCTAACTTCTTCCTTTCTTATCTGTATTCTGTTTCTTTCTTTCTCTTGTCTCATTGCTGTTGCTAATGTTTCCAGCACTGTGTTGAACAGGAGTGGTGATAGTGCACATCACAGTCTTGTTCCTGATCTTAGGGTGAAGGGTTTCAACTTTTGACCGTTAAGTGGGATGCTGGCTGTTGGTTTCTCCTAAATAGCTTTTATTAGGTTGAGGTAAAGTCTTTCTCTTCCCATTCTCTGTAGGGTGTTGATCATGAATTTGTGTTGGATTTTGTCAAACACTTTTTTCTGCATCTATTGAGATGATCATATGGTTTTTGTCTTTTATTTTACTAATGCGGCATAATACAATTATTGACTTATGTATGTTAAACCATTCTTATATCCCTGGGATGAGTCCATCTTGGTCTGGATGTATGATCTTCTTGATGCTTCTCTGTATTCTGTTTGCCAGTGTCTTTTTGAGAATTTTGGCATCAATGATCATTAGGAGGATTGACCTGTAGTTCTCTTCTTTGGTTGGGCTATTTTCTGCTTTTGGAATCAAGGTAATGATTGCCACCAGGAATGAATTTTGGAGTATTGCTTCCCTTTTAAGAAATTTTTAGAATAATTGCATTAACTCTTCTTGAAAATCTTTGGAGAATTCAGTAGTAAAGAAATCAGGACCAGGATTTTTATAGATTCATAGGTTTTCTTATTACATTTTCTACTTCACATGTGGATATTAGAGTATTTAGTATTTTTATATCTTCTGTATTCAATTTGGAAAGTTCATATGTGTCTCGCAATCTATCTATTTCTTCTACATTTTCCATCTTACTGGTGTATAATTTTTCAAACTAAGTGCTTATTATCCTTTGAACTTCTTCTGGATATTTGGTGATTTCTGCCTTTTCATTCCTAATAGCATGAATTTGAGCCTTTTCCTTCCTGTCTGATGTTTAGCTAATGGTCTGTCAATTTTGTTTCTCCTTTCAAAGAACCAAGTCTTTGATTACTGAGGTACCTTTTCTTTGACAAATGAACCAAAAATCCTCAGCGAAGGAAAGATAACTTTCAGTGCTGAAAATATTTGGCTTCAACCTGACAAAAACTAAAATTCGTTCTATCACTTTCACCATGCAATAAACTAAAGTCAAAGTGAACTGGAGATCTAAATATTAAAAAAACACTAAGCCTGTAGCAAAACAGGTTGAGTAGAACTTTTGGAGACATTGGCATAGGGAAAGATTTTATGAGCAATACTTCTAAATCATGGGAACTAGCAGAGAGAGTCAACAACTGAGGTCTCATTTTATTAAAAATCTTCTGCAGAGCCAAGGATTTATCTTAGTGATTCCAGCACCTGTCTTGCAAACAGAAGGGCTTGATTCAATCCCCAGTAACTACATACAACAATGCCAAGTATGGAGACTCACGCTCACTGGCAATCAATACCATAGTGCCAGGCATGGTGGCTCATTCCTGTAATCCCAGCACTCAGGAGACAGAGACAGGAGGATTGCTGAGTTTGAGGCTTGCTTGGGCAACATAGTGAGTTCAGGACCAGTCTGAACTACAAAGTGACACCCTGTCTCAAAATCAAAAACAAAAACAAAAACAAACAAACAAACAAACAAACAAAAAGCTTCTGCATAGCAAGAGAAATCAGCAGCAGAGAAAAAAGGCAACACTTTTATCAGTTGTTTCTCAAAGGTCTACTATCTAAAATATATAAAGAGCTTAAAAATTATTTTTTTTTAGGTTTTTTGAGACAGGGTCTCACTTTGTGGTTCCGGCTGGCCCTGAGCTCAGCCTCAAACACATCACAATCCTCCTGCCTCTGCCTCCCGAGTGCTGGGATTACAGGCGTGAGCCACCACGCCCGGCACTGTGGTATGTGGTACTGGTTGCTGCTGGGGGTGGGTCTCCACACCCAGTATTGTTATGTGGTTACCGGGGAATCAAACCCAGGCCCTTGCGCTTGCAAGACAGGCTCCGGAACCACTGAGCTAACTCCCCAGCCCAAAGAGCTTAAAAATTCAATCCGTCCTAATTTATAGAATGAATTCAAAAATGGGCATCTGAAATGAAAAAAACACTATTTAAGGGGAAAAGCAAAGGCACCTAACAAACATATGGAGAAAATGTTTAACAGGGCTGGGGAG